>PVKM010015231.1:0-28105 GCA_004027735.1 Carollia perspicillata | reverse complement strand
TAAAGTAAAAAAAATAATTTATATATGTACATTATATACATATATATACATTTCACACATACACATATACAGATAATCTCAGCTCTCAAGCTTCCAATTGCCAGTCTTTCCATATGAGTCAGGCTGTGGGACGACAACACAGAGGGCCTACCGCCTGTGCTGGCCTCTCTGCCTCTGATACCACTTCCTCCCGGAGCAGCTATTGCGGAGAAGCGGCAGTGAGCAGCCCAGCCCGTTTCTGCAAGTGGACACAGCAGGTTTCCGTTCCTGCTCCTTTTGTGGTGGTGTCAAATGACGAATGCAAGGGCTCCATTTTCTGTTCTCAATTTTACAGTCTGTTTGTCTGGAAAGAACAGCTCCTCTGCAGACTCCTTGCACCCTGTCGAACAAGTCAGGGGAGACATCACTCCAGACTCCAGGATTTCTCCCAGCTTTCTTTCCTTAGGTCTGCTGCCCGCCTGGCTCTGGGTTGGTTGTTTCATTGATTGGTGGGTTTAGTAATAAGGAAGCTTTTCCGGCTGGATATAACCTGAACTTGTTTTGTTCCTCAAGAGAAACCCAGGAAGGAAGACAAAACCTCTCCCTCTACCACTAATGTGTACTCAGCCAAGTGCAAAAATACGACAAGATGCAGATTAGCAGGAGGAAAGAGGCATCGAAGAAACAAACATCCCCTGGGTTCATTTTGTAGAGTACACACTAATTCTTAAAATGTGGGCATCTTGGATGCCTCTAAAGACTCCAAGGAAAACCATGAGCTCTCTTCTTACAAAAATGCACAATACTGGGCACTTAATAATTCTCCAAAGCCATTCATGGACTTTAAAAGTTACCTTTTTGAAAAAAAAAAAAAAAGTAGCACATCAGTCCACATAAGCATAGATTTTTGGCTACACATGCTGCCTAGAATTTCAGCTTGGAATCAGAGTAGATAAAGGAACGGGGTGTGGAGCTGAACAATTTGAGCCAATGTCTTGCCCTCTCTGTGATTCAGTTTTCCTATTAAGTCACCCGAGGACCGCCAAATTGTCATTCCACTATAATAATCCCTAATCCTATAATCTCACCACTCTCTGCTGATCACATCCTGGTTCATAAAATGATTTACCTTCTGTCATTCAGTAATTAGCAAACTACACCGACAACGTGCACTGCGTACATTTTAGCTTTGAAAGATTTTGCTTCCAATATAGTTTCTTAAAACAATAATGATATTATAGAAGCTTAATTTGTCAGTAAATTGACATTAAATTGTTTTCTCAGCTGTGTTAAGTGACAAGAATCCGTTCTACATGTTTATCACACGGACTGTGATTTATGATTCCTGAAATAAGCTAGGTATTTTTTTTTCACTGAAATACATTTTTAAAATTTTTCTGAGGCTATCTATAGGGGAAAATGTATTACTCCCTCAAAAGCTTCCTTCAATGACTATATCAAAGTAGGAATGAAATTTTCAAATATACTCTCTCATGCTACTTCAAAATTGTTATTTCCAGTTGTAGCAAATTAAACAAATAGCATCAAACATATAAGCCTACATAAATACTCAGCTGTCAAAACCGGCCAAGCTGCTTGAAAATGCTGAGAGCCAAAAATACATTGTCTTTCTGTGTGAACATATTTTAGATAACCTTAATTGCAAAGGAAATTAGATCAGAGTCTGATTCTGTGAGAAAAGGCAGAACTGGGTCCAAATTTCCCCATGCAGTGGGATGTGGTATGTGTTCCCAGACTCAACAATGCCTAGACTTCCAATCAGTAACTCACTATAGTCTCCTGCAGGACATATTCAATCCAATGTCATGGCCACCAGCAAGTATGACAACATATAACTCATCCACTAAAAAGTGAAGCAGGAGGCCTGATGAAGTCAGAAGCCTAACGTAGAATATTCCCAGTTTCTCTCAAGAAAACCCTCTTCATTGGATTTTCAGAAGTTTCTCCCAGGCAGAGAGGACCATATCATTGTTTTCTGAAGAGAGATGTTTGAATAATTTGGCTAGTAATGCATGTAGCAATTGAAAATAGATATTGGGAGCAGAGATGTTGCCACTGTTAAAAAAAAATAAAACCTTACCATAACCTGTGGGAAAGGTCAGGGTCAAACAGACTTTTGTCTGGGGCAGGGGGAAGGGTAGAAATTTGTTTCTGAAAACAGTCTATACATGTAACACTTTATAAAGATGTTCTGTGTCCTGTAGCATAATGCTTGTATTGATAAACACAAGGAAATCACAAGGTTGAAGAAGAAGTTTCATCTTTGGGTTGTTTCTAAACATACAGCTAAAACCTATTTGAGTCAGAGTTTCAGTTATTCTGCTGTTAGAGTTGAAGGCAGCAGCTCTCACCTCACATGTGAACCTACAGTAGATTGTCAATAAAGGTTTGCTGAATGAATGGTGAAAACTCAAACCTACTCTATTTATCCAAGTTACACCTATGTGATGCCTGCAATCTCTGACAGCCATCAAGGAGCAAGATGCTAATTGAGTGCTCAGAACAACTGAGACCCATGGGAAGATTTCCAAAACCTTATACATGATGGAAATTGGGGGTAGCAAGTGGACCTTTGAAATGACTCACAGTCATTTGCATCATCTATGGCATTTTATAAGTGATAGCATGAAAAAATACACACATTCAGGGTTATTTGGGTTGAGAAGCCATCATTTCCTACTAAAAAAAATACAGTAATAGTAGCTACAAATTAGTGAGTACCTACCAATAAAGAATTGTCAATTAGCCTGAGAACCTAATAATTATTTGATTAATCATAACAGTTTATATTTATTGAGTCCTTACATTGAAATAGAGTACCAAGTAATATTCGCACATTATAATTTAAGTCTCATAAATGTTCTGTGAGGTAGGTATTATTATTCCTAGTTTATATATGAGGAAATTGAATCTAAAAGAAGTAATTTCCCTAAACTTATACAACCTATAAGTAGCTGAGCTATGATACTAGCCCAGTACAGTAGACTAAAAAGACAATTCAAGTACAGGGTCTGGCATAAACTGTGCCCCTTTTTTATTACATAAAAATCTTTTATTACAAAATGATAAGCATGTAACTCTGTAACATAACAATATCACACTCAAGCACATCATATGACATTTTAGGTGAAATGTTCAAACTAAAACAATAAATTATTACACCCATATTATTACCCTACCAGCCACACTCAACCACGTGTTACTTCAGCCAGATCCTGTATTTTCCCCCAGTAGAGTCATTTGAGAGACCTTAAAAAAGAAATATAATTTGGACATTCAGAGATGAAAAGGAAGAAAGGCTGAGGGAATGGCTGTTACCTCAGTATGAGCCCAGCCCAGAAGAATGGGAGACAGACCTACAACCATCAATGTTGAAAATCACAACCACATTTCATCCATGTCCATGATTATTAGCCTCTGTTCAAAATAAGAGTGCACACGCTACTCTAGGTAGAATTAGATAGATATTATAGTTTTTAATCGCCATTTGGTTTGGATACCCAATTTTTGTCCTCAGTTTTCCCAAGGCCAAGACTGAGAAGCAATAACACCGAGTTAAGGTGAAACAAACCCTCTAAGAAGAATTAGTTAGATAACAAGGGTAGAACATTTGATTAGAAAACACAAAGGGGGCCCGATGTGCCCAAAGAGACTTGAAAGAAATACGAAGTCCCCATGAGGCATAGCATAAAATTGACAGTTTACCAAGATTGTGAAGCTGAGAACCACAATATCAACAGTGAGAACCATGCTGTGGGATCATTTGCTCCTCTTAAGGAAAATAGATCAGTTAGACTAAGGTTGGTATACCGAGGAGGAAATTCACAAAGAACAGGAAAACTCCAGACTAAGACAGGACTCGCGGATCGTATACAAGAAATCATGAGACATACCCGAAAGTTCAGTACCTCAAATGATTACAGATTTCCACATAGGAATGGCGTGTTCTGGATTTAACTACTCATATCTTTAGAATTCTCTGTCATAATATGCTCTGAGTTGGGTGAGAGTCGTTTTCTTACGTAGTCTGGTCAATCCTTCTGACCAAAAGTCAGAAGATTGTTCTTTAAAAAAAAAACACCATGCCTTCCCAGAAGTTCTTGCCCAACATTTAAGAAATTAACACAGATTAAGGTATAGACACCTTCCAGCCATCTGTGTAAATTGTGAAATTTTGTCTGGGTCCCCTAAAATAGGAGGCTTCATCCTCTGGGAAAGTAACAGAAAAAGCCTCTGTCTACTCCACTCCCTCTTCCTCAAGGAGAGAGGATTGGCGGGCCTGGTTGACCAATGTCTAGCTCAGCAGTCTTTTCTATTTTGAAATCTACCTGTTCATGGAATTAGCACATTTGGTTCTGGTCTTTCACCCCAGAAAGGGAGAACTCATGGGGTAGGGCTCACTTATAGAAGCTTTCCTTTCTATGACTAATCTACTGGACCTTCCTGACTACTATAAAGTGGTGATTCTGCTTGTCTTCTCTGCAGAACCAATTCCATTTGCTGGCTTAACCCAATGTCTACAATTAGGAGGTAGCAATGTTAGAAGGCCCTCTTGTCTTAGTGAATCTAACAAACATTCTACACTATAACTCGATCAATTATAAAGTTATTTTTTTAGCTTGATCTCTGTGACTCCTATACCTTTTTATTAACTTGTTCTAAACACAGAGAGGGTAGTCAGAACAAGAATTAATTATCACTCTTCCCCTAAAACTTATCCAACACCAAGATTCAAAGTTAAACTCTAGCAAATTGAAAAAGTCAGGCAATAGGGGATGTCCTTTGGGTTTTTCCATTTATACTTGGATTCCTACCTTGGCACCGCCTCTTCTACCTCTGTGATCTCCAGCAATGCACTTACTTTTCTAAAACTCCCTTTTCTCATCTATAAAAAGAAGATTATAGTTTCTGCATTAAAGGTTGACTTAATCGAGCTAAACACAATTAAGTGTGCTTAATTAATTCAGGGACCTAATTGAGCTAAGCAGAGTGGCTGACACATATTAAGTGCTGGGCACCTACTATTCACAGAACGTGGTTGTTGTCAGAACAGAGAAAAACTTGTCATTAGTTCTCCAACTGTCTCAACCCCCAGGGGCAGAAGAGATTAAGAATGGGCATTAGAAACACATTGAAGACCAACAGAAATCAACTTTTAAAATTGTTCTCAGTAATTCAACAGTTGACCTTTAAGAGATGACTACATCATGCCAGAGAGAAACATTCATTCATTCATTCATTATTTCACAAATGTTTCAGGAGATCTGATACTATAAGGACCTCTTTTGACCTTTCCACTAATTATTTATAATGCACAGATTTTCTTAGTTTCTTTTATGATGTTATTATTATTTATTCTGTTTATGTGTAGTTGCTATACAATATTGTATTAGTTTCAGGCATACAATAGAATGAATCAACATTAACATACCTTACAATATGATCATCACACTAAGTCTGGTAATCATGTCACCATTTTTTTCATATTAGTGACCATATTCTCCTTTACCTTTTTCACCCATCCCCCCTCCCTCACCCTCTCCCCTCTGGCAACCATAAGTTCAATCTCTGTTTCTGAGTCTATTTTTGTTTTGTTTGTTTGCTTGTTTTGTTAACAAGTACATATAAAGAATATGGTTTTAACATTATTTTAGACCCATTGATCTAGTTACAGCTGGATATTTAATCTAAAAGAGTTGATTCAATGAAGCAGATCAAATTCATTCATTCCTCAAGTAATTACTGAGTTATGGGTCAATACAACAAAGACTGGGGAAGGCATGCCAGCAAAGCAGAACAATTAAAGTTCACCATTACTTCTCTGGCTCAATGTCTGATCACTGGATGATCAGCACCAGCTCTCCCATGGCTTAGCAACAGCGGCTTCTATACAATAGCACGGTATTCTTAACCTTTGCAATTGGTTCCTGCAGGAGGTTGTCACTATTTTCAATTCCTTCTTTATCAGCCATAGCCAGTGCAGGGGTTAGAATGATTGACAGACTTTCTTGGAGTCCGAGAAAAGTGTAATGTATATTCTATGCAAGACAATGTGTTACATAAATGATATATTACAAGTTTAAAAGAGCATCCTACCAATGGATGAATCTCCTTAAAAGAGATTATTCTCTCGACGTGACTGCAGATTGAGTTGGTAGGAGCAAGGGAAGAATGAAAACAGAACAATGATGCTACGAGATTTTCCTGGTTGGTCCCCATGTTCTCAGCAAGTGACCCCCATTGAAGAACCACATATGGACATAAGTCCCACGGTGTAAGTCTCGAATAGTTAGCTTACAAAGCCACACAGAGGGAACTTGACTGCTAAGTTGGAAGCTATGCGGAAGGAACATTTGATTGAGAGAGATAAAAAACAAATTTAAGAATGAGCTTATTCTCTGCTTAAACTAAACTGTATTTCCAGAATAAAAAGTGATTTTAAAAAACAACTCTCCCATGGCAGTAGCAGAAACTGTAGAAGGTATCCAAGGAGAGATGGCATTTCCCAGACCACTGCAGCCCCAAAAGTGTGACCCCCACAGCACTTGCTGTCATGGTACGTGTGACAGCAATGAGGACACCAGTCAATGGAGGAGCGGAAATGGGTTGCTAGACGTAGCCAAAGTAGAAATCTTGGAAGGATGGAACTTTAAATAAACGTGGATGAAAAGAAATAAAACCCTCTGCAGTTAATATACTCTCAGCCCCAAAACAAAAGTGACCAGCCTGCACACATGTTATGGACAGGTGAGGCAACATCAGTCACAGGAAGTGAGGGACACAGAGCCCTGGGGATGAAAAGGAAGGGAACCCAGACTAAATCTAGGACCAGTGCTCCCAGCTAAGGGCTCACCAAATGCTCAGGGCTTTCACAGGCCCATGAAATACAGCAGGCAGCACCACAGCTACCTTTCATTCAATGTTACAATAAGACGTGGGCACAGTCTTTTAAAAGTAGGTCTGAGATTTTAAAGCATATACACTTCAGAGTGATCCAAACCAGATTTACCCAATTGATTGCAACTGCCAAGGTCAATCATATCTATTAAGATGTCTGTGTCCATTCTGGAAATGTTTCAAATTTGTCCATCTTTCTTTTCCCCTAGTAAATGTTTTATGTGAAAGACTCAGGGGTTTTTTGCTCTACTTTCTAGGCAACAAATTCCATCTTTGGTAAATTAACTCATGACAATTTTCTGATCTCTGCACTTCCTTACTCAGGTTTATGCAAGAAGAAGAGCAGAATTAATGTGTCTCCCTTCCTCTCATGCCCTTGTTCTCACCTGTCTGACCCACATTCTTTGTGTCCTCAACTCAATTTATAATTAGTATGTGTATACCGTAAATTAGTATTCCTTTAAGTGTGGTCAGTCAGCTTGTTCTTTTCTCCTGCTCAAAACTTTCCAGTGGCTTCCCTTCTCTTAAAAAAATAATAATAATTCAAATCCTTACTATAGCATCAAAGGCCCCCAGGACCTGGCCATACCCTTTGCTTCCACCACTCTGACCACCACACTGAATGTTGGGAACCACCCTGCGTGGTTTCAGAAGCTGTAACCCCCCCATGGCTAAGGCTGAGTGAGAGACCTTTGGACCATAAGCCACTAAGGAGACAAAGCTTATCTCCCTCATAGGAGCGCTGCTTCTACTCCTTTTATTTCATCCATAACTGGCCACCAATGCTTGATCGGTTAGCCAATGATGGGTAATATTCTAAGATTCCCCAAGGGGGGAATGACCTAAGACAAGCATGATCATGGGGAGGCCCCAGAGAAGGACTTGGGGGGCTATAGGAAAAGGGGGTGATGGACCCTCACCCCTCAGCTTTTACATAACCTGAGTCCTCATTCTGTCTTTGAGAATTCTCCTAATCCCTCGGCTGCCTTATTTCCCCTGTCTGATTAAGCCTGAAACAATGCCTTAAGCCTGAAACAATGGCAGAGGTGAGTGCAGCCCTGTGCTGGAAAGGGTGGGTTCCCTAGGGTGACCAGGCCTAAGAAAGAGTATGTAAAATCCTGTGAAACCTGCTTTGTTTAGAATGCTCTCAATTAAATGATAAGGGTCCAAGCAGGAAGTGAGTTTGTTCCTCAAAGTTTTATGGCCCCTTAGCTATCTGACTCTGACTCAAAATAGGCCCTCAGAGTTCTTTGTATGTTATCTATTGTTTGATCCTTACTGCCTGATAATGATTAATGAGCCTTACCTGTATTCTTGTGTAAAACGAACCCAGTAAAAGCCCATTGAGAAAAGGCTCTTACCCGTCTCCTTTGAGAGATCGACCACCTTTCCTCCCCAGGAAGATCATGTCTTGGTAGACTTATTCTCATCCTGTGGCAGCTGGGGGAGGGGGGGTGCCCTGCAGGCAGAGCCCCCCCCCACAACTGGACTCCTTGCCTTTCCTACAGTAAACATGGTCCTTTAGCCCTTACATTTACTGGCCCACTGCCTGTAATGATCTGCCCATATAATTTTATTTGCTTTATGCTCACCTGTCTATTTTATTTGGGCTCTGATCAAAAGTCATCTTATCAAAGAGGTCTTCCTTGACTATTACTCTATATTAAGTAGCATTCAACCCTAATCATATCCTTACCACTAGATATAGTATTTATTTATTTGTGTCTTTATTGTCTCTCTCTGCCCAGGGTTATAACTGTTTGGATCATAATTGGTCGCATCACAGAGCCTGCACAGAGTAGCTGCTTAAAAAAATTTGTTGAATTAATAGAATGAAAGGTGTCCCATTCTTCCTTTTCTATACATGGTATCTGACTCACTACTGCTATCCCTATAAATCACAAGCTGGGTGATGTACTTCCCCCTTTCACCTGCCCCCACAGTAGGACAGGCTAGGGGAAAACAGTCTGCCTCTGGCCTTACTCAAAAATCTCACCAGAGGGCTCCTGTGCTATCCTTATCTCCAGGGTCAGATACATTCTCTCTCTGCCCAGACATCAGAGAACCCCCTTGTTGTCGGTCCCTTCTCCCAGGGACACGTCTCCCTGTGCCTGTGCCTGAGAATAAAAGTGTGAATTACCTGGGGTCACTGGCCCTTGTGTGGTGTGTATGGATGTGCAATACCTGAACCTGAAGTGGAGGGAAGGGCGCACCCAGAAGCAGATCGACTTAAATGTAACACCTTGACACACTGACTGGGCCCCCTCAGGTGAAGAACCAGAAGGTTCTTCCCTCCCACTCAAGGCCCTGATTTAGATCACCTTTCCCGAATCTTCCTCAATCTTGACTTGCTCTTGCTTTCAATCCTCAGAGAAGATGCTGGCTTCACTCCCTTCCTCTCAGCAAAGGAGTCAGTTCTACTCCACTTCTGTGGCCAGTGACCACATGTGGTAGACACTGTACAGGGTTTCAGTTTGCCTGGCACATGTTTTTGCCCCAAAGAGAAATTTCTTATAAGGGGACAGGTGGGAATCTATGCTTCCATAAACAGTATATATTTCCAGCCTTCAGTTCCTGTTCAATCATTCTCAGTTCATCGTACTATTTCTATATTGTTTCCAAAACTAGAGAGCCCCTCCAGGTATTTCAGGGTCATGAGTCAATTATCTACAGTTGCCAGGTAGGCCTCACACATGTGAGCAGTGACTGGGTATAATGCATAGAGCTTGTTGAGCCTGGGGCCCATAGAGAACACCAACCTTGACTAAGGCCTTTCAAATTCAAGTTAACATTGTTCTATGCCAACCCAACAAAACAGATCTTAGGTTAGATTCCATTCATAGGCTACTAGAGTATAACCCCTGAGGTATGGTTAATGAAAGATACCTGAATATGGTGGAATAAACTATTTTGACTAAAGCAGTGTCACTAAACCTTGGCCACATACAATCATCTAAAAACTTTCCAAAAATTGCTGATAGCAGAGTTTCATTCCTAGGTATTTCTGGTAGAATTGTTAAGGCACAGCCTGGGCATTTCAAACACTTTAAAAGATCCTGAATGATTCTAATGTGACACAAGGAAGCACCAGTCCTTCCAAGTGATCTTTTAATGAAACTCACTATGTCACTGGAGGATAGGTGAAGTCTGCACATACAAGTTGAAGGCCACAGGTACAAGACTTTCCCCAAAGAAGCAACATTTTAAAAAATAGGGTATCATAAACTCTGGAAAAAAATCCAGTTGGTCATAAGAGAAACATAAACAGCAAATATTTGGGAGACAAGAGATTTCCCAGGAATGCAGAACATCACTAAATTTTTCATACAACAGCCAGTTTCTAACCAAAAGTTTTCCCAGCAATACCTTACTAGAACAAAGTGCTTCAAAAGCACACAATGCACAAAGGCTCATTGCTCATCCAAAGGAACTGGTATTATTTCAGGAAGAACAACTCATCCCTAAGGGTCTGGGCAACATTTCTGGGAGATCTTAACATTAAAAGAAACTATGTTTTCTTTAGAAGATTTGTGGGCATATATACCGGAAAGTTCATTTTAATCCAAGCCCATGGATTTACCCACAGATGTTGTAAGCATCCACCCCTTCACTGCCTTGTGGTGAAAATGATGAAACTGAAATTTTTCAATAGCCCAAGGATAAGGAAATGGTGCTCTTCTAGTGGACTTGTGGGATGTCAGCTTTTATGAGTTCACTTCTTTGTTTACCTATGAGCCACATTCTTTGCAAAACAAAACCAACTCTGATTTGTAAGAATGTCCTCCATAAATACTCAGGACTTCGCATTCATGAATATTGCTACATTGAGATTCCTGGATTCCTTAACTGTGGGTATTGTACACTGTAGTGTCTTTTCAATCAAGTGAACCTCCTCCAAAAGTGAGAGGCCCTAAGCATGCAGCTCTCCCGAATGATGGCCCTGGAAAGAAAAGGGACATCCTTCTTTATAATGTTGGGAATCACTACCATGCATGAACCCACTCAGGGAAATGATTGTGAAAGGTCTTGTCATTTAGAAAAAGGTTAAATAGGATGTCCCACAGTGTGCTTTGTGAAATGTTCTCAAAATAAGAAGTGTGTGGGAAAATAAATGTAGGAAAGGTGTGTGACATACCTCTGTTTTGTCGATTCACAGTGCTCATTAGAACGACAAAGTTTCAGAATAGAACCTTTTGAGAATACTTGAGAATGTTTGGGAAATATTGAGAAATAGGACCTTATATTTCTCAAACAAGAATCCCGGAATTCATATTTTTTTTGAATTTCATTAAGTATAGCATTCCATGGAACTAGTCGGTGTCAGAGGGAAGTGCCTTTGACACATGTGTATTTAGTGCAGAACACTGGGCTCGGCAGCAGGAAGCGGAGGATCTGGTCCCACACTGGATGTGACTCGTCGTGTGACCTTGAGCAAACTGCCTAAGTTCTGTTTTCGGTTTGCAGAAATGTTAAGTGAAGGAATTTTGGCTCAATGTTCTAGCCTGGACCTTGGCAATATCTGGATTTTGATCATTTGTCTACAATTCAATGTTAATTCAGATCCACAATCCTTTATCCACAATTTCAAAATACATAAAACCTCTGAAAAACCAAAGGATTTTTGTGACTTAGTGCCTAAACCTAGTTCAAACTAATGGAGCCTGTTGATACATTTTTTCCCCACTTAGAATGATTGCTCATCTGACCGGCTGCAAAACTGTCAATACATTTGATTACAGTAACAGTTGTAGCTGGTACACAATCTTTTGCCTCATATCACCTTTTTAAAATCTGAAAAAGTCTGAATTCTAAAACATATCTGTCCCTCAGTTTCAGGTAGAAACTGAACACTTTCATCATGCTTGTCATGTACCAGGCATTGCTCTCCATGCTTTACAAATATTAGCCCATCATTCCCAGGAGGCAGAAACTGGTGTTATTCCTGTTTTCAGATGAGAACCCCAAGGACAGAAAGGACAAATGACTTGCTCAGAGCAACATAGGTAACAAATGATGGAGCCGGGATTCAAATCCTAGTGATTTGTCTCCACAGTCCAACTTTCTGACCTCAATGCTAGTCTGTAAGAGTTTATGAGTCTCATATAAACAACCTCTGATTTCTTCATCTACAAAATGGTATGAAGAACAACTACCCTTCAGGAAAAACTTATGGCCAACCCTCAGTGGCTTTTTGCACAGGAGAATCCATTAAGTAATCAGTAACTTTTCTCTGATATTTTATGAGCCACAGCCAGGACTGCGAGGGGCAATGCAGCTAACTGAAAGACGTTCCTACACGGTGGGGCAGCTCACTCACTTTAATCCAAAGCATTCCCACTCTCCTGTGTAATTTAGACACCTACATAAAAATGGTGCTATGCCCAGAGGCGCATTACAGATTACCTAAAATCACATTGCAATGTGCCGTTTAAAATTTAAATGAAACACTATAATCTCCAATCAAAGCACTTTAATATCAGGAACTGTGAAGTTTGAGAGCTTGTGTATAATGAAGGCATTGAGTGAGGGCCCTTTTACCAGCAGCTGTTCTAGCAGGCACCTCATGATAAACACCTAACAATCAGGCCTACAAACCGCCTGCCCAAGCTGGGGTAACAGCTGGACAAGCCACCAGGGAAGTGGAAAGGTAATAAACTAAATAAGCTTGATTTATTTTTATATCTCCCCAGGGCTCTGTATATCTTAAGGTTCAAGTATATTTTGCCTTCCAGGTGCATTCGGCTTCCATCTTTGAGTCTAATCTTTGAATCCACTCTAGTCTTACCATCTCCCTTATTTCCACTCTACCTTTACCTCCAGTCTGTTTAGCATTACCCTCCTGACCTTAGGCTGATTGTCTTCAATTAAGCCCAAGGATTTCCTCTTCCTGGACCAAAGTCAGGTTACAGAGCAAGAATAATAAAAGACTGAATGAGACTGTGGTATCGTAGCCAGAGCCCCAGTGTCAGCCTTTTGAAAACAACCCGACTTCAGATGCCGCATCCCACTGGGAGCGTCGACCCCAGCAGCACTGCTGTCTACCAGTTTGGGAGAATTGGTATCTGTGCCAAGAAGTGTTTTCTCTAGGAATCTGGTTTCTCATTAAAACAATTAGGAGGGGGGAGCGAATAAGGAAAAAAATATGGCGAGTTAAATAAAAATACAATATGTTACTTTCAAAAATCTACTGTGATTAATCATACTTCAAGGTCATTTACTGTGTTTGGAAGAGATTCAGAGCAAGTAAATGCACACAGCACCTTCATCAAATTTGGGCTCTAAAAATGTTGACGTACAGCCTATCAGTTTGGAATGTTGCTTAGGAGGTTCATTAATATTCACCTTATGTGTAAGGAAATGCAGATCGATATAGTATGAGGAAATCGTGGCAATTAGAATCATTGAAAGTGGAATCTTGTCTGTATCTTCAACATAAAAGCCAGTGTGATTAAACAGCCGTGCCTTCTTAACAGCAATGAAAGGCTAAGCAGGCAATATTTCACACGAGGCACATTTGGACTTTGTGGATAATGCTCTCAACTACCCCATCAGTAAGAATCTTCAAGAAGCTCTTGGGAAATGGGTAAACAGTACAGAATATGTCATTTCCACTCCAAAATTAAATCCTATCCCTATAACCATAACTCTTTTCTCTCCCACCCCACAACAAAACAGCCATGGGAAGCCTGCGATGGGGCTGGTGGCAGAAGGAACAGATGGCTCAAGGAAGCTCTGACCCTTAGACCAGCAAATTCAACACAGTCAGCTTTGCCCATGAACATTCCACACCCAACATTATTCCATCCATTCCATCTACTACATCCACACCTTTACCCTTTGCTGCCCATTTTAATATCAATCTAGTCCTAATGCCTCATACGTAGGTAATTAAAAATATGACCAATTTTTCTTTGCTGCCTAAGTATATGTTTAGCCTCCAATGTGATTGATGCTGCCCATTCCATAGAGTCCCTGTAATAAACCACACCCACCCACCCCAAAATAGGGCCCCAAATCATAGTACCTAGCCACTAATGATGCTATACTCTTGTCTGTGGGATTCCTACAGGTTACGTCTGTTTGCCAGCTTTATCGCCATTGACTCAGTTTTCCTGATGTATTAACCTCTGTCTTAGCTCAAGCTGCCATAACAGAATCCCATAACTGGGTGGCCCAGACAACAACTATTTCTCACAGTTCTGGAAGCTGAGAAACCTAAGCTGCAGGCGCTGGCAGATTCAGTTCTTGGTGAGCGCTCTCTTCCTGACTTGTAAACAGCCTCCTTGCTATATCCTCCCATGGAGGAGAGAGAGAGAGGATCGGGGGGGACAAGGGTGGCAGATCCAGGAAGCAAACTCTCTCATGTGTCTTCTTAAAAGGTCAATAATCCCATCATGAGGACTCCACCGTCATAACCTAATTACTTCCTAAAGGTTCTACCTCCTAATACAGTAACAGTGGGGACTAGGGCTTCAACATATGAACTTCGGGAGGTGTTCAGTTTATAATAGCCTCCTCTGCTCTGGCCCCACTTTGTCAACCCACTTCCTCAACTACTGGACAGGCAGCCTGGTTTTAGATTTTTAATGCTGAACTTGGCCTTGGCACCCCTTTGTAAACCAATTTCTAGACTCTGCCTTCCCAGCATGAGGTGCATCCTGCTTCCAAGTCACCCCAGCCCCAGCATTACTCTCCAGCAGGCTTTTCCTCACTGGGACACTGACTAATAAAGGAGAGCCATGGGCATGATTACTGAATCTTAAAGGCAAAAGAGGTTTTCTTTGCAATGGACTGGACTTCTCTGTTCCCCATAAAGATGTTCACTGTCAATGAGTTCACTGTCTTCAGGCAGGAAAACATTTTCACCGGTTTATTTGGCCTGACTTCTAACCCAGATATTTAGATGGTTTAATTGCAACACTAGTAGTGAATTAGATTAAATTATACTCTAGAACTTTAAAATGTGCCCTTGTAGAAATTAATGTGAAAACATAAATACTATCTATGCCCTTAAAATTAATTAGCAAGCTATCAAAGCCAACGTGTCTCAATGGACAGGTCATTTCAAATGATTTCAATCGCACAAGATGCTCGTGCCATGGAGGTTTTTTCATCTTTCTTTCTGAATTCTTTCTTCCTCTCTTTGTTTACCGCAAAGAGTCCAGAGAGCCAGTTCATTTGCATGGATAGATACATGAGAAAATTAATAAGCTATTTTGACCAACTATAGAAATCGTCCCTGAAAGTGTAGTCTTTAATAATAAGCTATTTGAAAGACAAGCCCTCAGGTACTTATGCATAATTCATTCCATCACTAGGGTAACATGCAGACATGTGCAAGAAAAATACAGCATCTTTTACTCCACTATCTGGATAAATTACGAGCTTCTACAGTCTAAGAATAGATGTTTAACTCTCCTGGGGGGCAATCATAATTACCTGCCTCCCTACTGACACTCCCTTAATCGCAGTTTATTGATTAGTGAGTGGGCACCAATCCCAAATTAGAGCAATCATAGTTTTTTCTTGGGATTTTAACTGGTATTAAACTACCACCGTGGTGGTAGCTCCAAGACAAAAAACTTAAAACTCATGAATTAGAGGAAGCTGACAAGAGAGAAAACATGGGCACACAGAAAGAAGTGGAGATAAGAGATAATTCAACTGAGAAGTCTCTGGTTTCTAGTTCCCAAAGCCCTGTTCCTCCCACAGTCTGTTTGCTGACCCTACTTTGATTCTATGAGCTTATAAATTCTTCGTTGTAACCTGTGTAAGTCTACATTTGGCTTGGCAAGTTAAACCATGCACAAGGTCTTTTTCTAGTATATTTGTTCCGTGTAACAAATTACTACAAAATGTATTGTTTATGAGCTGGGAGGCTCTTCTGCTTTCAGCTGGGCATTCCAGAACTCGCTGAGGCAACTGCTTTTCAGTCCCTGAACTGACAGGAGACAGAAGCAACAATGGACAATTAAAGCTCAGCCTCATAGGAAGCATGAAAGCAAGTGTGTGGCCCTCACACTTGCTGTTATAGAGTCTGAATGGATCCAGGCAACAGTGTGCTGAACTGGCTCACACTAGCTCAATACAAGTCAATGGCTGAATTTTTAGACATTCATAAGACTCTTGTTATAAACAGCCATTATTTAAACTCATATAAATTACATTGAAAACAAAGATAATATTCAAAACTCATCACTTTGTAATTATTTTATGACATTTTACTATTATCTATGCTCCCGAAGTTATCTGTGTATCTCTGTGTTGGACATACTATATCAGCAGTGATTATATCAGTCATGTTGGTTGCTTGAAATGGGCCACCGTGACAGTACTTAATCAGCCAGTGCTATGCTATGAACTGAGGATGTCCCCCTAAATTCATAGGTTGAAACCCTAATCCCACATGATGGTATTTGGAGGTGACCTTTAGGAGGTAATGAGGTCATGAGGATGCTATCCTTATAAAGGGATCGGTGTCCTTTCAAGAAGCCAAACAGCGAGCTAGCTAACACATTCTCTTTCACGCGAGGATACAATGGCCATGAGGATGGCCATTGGCAAACCAGGAAGAGACATCAACCAAGAACGCTGCTCTTAGACTTCCGGCCTCCAAAACTGTGAAAAACAATGGTTTGTTGTTCAAATCCGTTGGTTTGTGGTAATTTGTTATAGCAGCCTGAACTAGATACACTTCAAATCAGGGCTTCGCTGCCACCACCGAGACCCAGCTGTTAAGTATTTAACAGCACACCACCAGATTAAGTTGTTTCAGATCAAAAGATTTATCAGAAACCACTCTCTTAAAGTAAAAATATGTCTTAGGGAAAATAGACATCTCCACAGTTAAGCAGAGCTAGAAAAGACCAAAGCAATCTAAGGAATATGTTTGTAAGATCATGAAAGGTTGAGATTAACTGGATGAGAAGCTCTATATCTGAGAGAATTACATGGCCAAAAGAACCACCAACGTGGGTTAAAAGCGACCACGGTGTTTGAGATTTAAAACCAAATTTGGGTTTCCCAACTATCTAAACACAGATAGTAGGCCAAGAGAGCATTCAGCTCCTAAGTAGGGCATAGTCACCAGTACCTTCTTTAGCTGTGGCCAAAAGGAATGGAAAAGAATGAGCTCCCAGAGAGTGAACTGGAAGTTCACAGAGAACAGCTAAGTAAGATTATCCCCGTTCCCCAGGTGTAACCAAGGAACGTTCCCCACCACCAACACAGAAGACCTTAGCAATGTCTGTCCAGTGGGATTCCAAAGTTGCTTAGAAAAGTGTCTACTGAGTCTATCTCATTCTTCCCCTGTATGAATGGAAGTGTTCCTGTTCCGGACCAAGAGGAACCACATTCAAACCTGACATACAGGCCACTACATACCTTCCCCCAGTGAAGAAGCCACCTCGCATCACCTGGAGATCCAGCCTTTCCACAGGCTGCAGGAAATGGATTAAACTTGTGAGTTGATTCTTTTGGGGAAGGGAATGAGTATTTTCTGAGTGTAAGTAAACAGAAAGAACAGAATATTTTGTGACCAGAAGGGTAAATGGAGGGAGCCATGATTGCTGTCTATCAGATGTCCCCACTTCTTCTCCCAGGCTGTTGGTGTGACAGCACTTTTCAAATCCCTGATGATGGGTGTGACCATATGACATGCTTTGGCCAGAGACATGCGAGTCTCAGTGGTATGGGTGCCTTCAAGAGCAGTGCACCCGTTCATTACTTCTTTTTTCCCCTCAGCCATGTAACCGGCACTCTTCCCAACAGTGGCTACTCCATCAGCATGAGTCCCAGAGAAAGAATGATGTGAAAGCTCCCAGCCAACCCGGAGAAGCGCAGAGCATGAGCAAGAAATAAAACTTGTGGTTTTGAGCCACCGAGATGTTTGGCATCATCTAGGCCACTCTGACTGGTGCACCAGAATTCTGTATTTTTTGGCAATGTACGTAGATGAAGCTGTATTCCATTTGATCACTAAAACACATGCCAAAGGACTTCCTCTCACACACCAAGCCACGCAACTGAGGATGAAAGAGTTGCCAAAGTCCACAAAATAGTTTAAAGACATTTCAAAGCAATGGAGTATGGGTGTGACCAAGTTATGCATCACTCAGGACTGCCATTGTATTGCCACACATCCATTTGTCAAAACGTCACAGTGACTTGAAACAGAAACTGCTTAACTTCTGGATGGCAACACATGATTCAAATGAGGGCAAAAATCAAATAGGAAACTTGAAGAAAGTGTGAGCAGCTTGGTGAGCACAAAGGGTGCTCATGGGAACACGAAACAATTCGGACTTTGAAAAAATTATTCAGAAGATATGGATGTGGAAGGGAAGACATTCAAGGATAACTTCATGATACTTTTGGTCATTTCCTTATGTACTCAAAAAATTATATATGATACAAATTCACATCAAATTAGCCTTAGAAAGCTCTTTGAACAAATATGAAATGGAATCCAAAGTGCTCGGAAAGCACCATGCCACAGTTCAAATGGCAGCGTGGTTTCTTCCTTATCGATGGTACACAAAGAGTGCATCTTAACATCGATGGCTTATTACAGTCAATAAAATGAATTATCCGCAAAGTGATAATAGTCACCAATGACAATCACCAGTTGTGGCTGGCTGACAAGTTATCATAATGTATATCCAAATGAGCTGTTTACTACAAGGGGGAAAATCAATTAGAATCCCGGAACATTTTCCTTAGTGAAAGAGAATAAGGTTCAATTACATGATAAAGATTCTTTCTCCACATGACTACGGTTCAAATATATGTATACATATGTGTGTGTCTTTATATAGTGTATATATGTAACATATAATACACACATGCACATATGTATACATATGTAATGGAATATATTTCAGGGGAGTTTGCAAGTGAAGAATGAAGAGAAATACTCTCCTATAAAAATACTCTTATGAGTTCTGAAGGGATAACATATTGGACTGATAAACTAGATACCACAGTTTTACCAACCACTAAGTAAGAACAGAATGAATATATTTCTCCCCAGGAAAAATTTAAGTGAATGTGACAAAATGCCTTTGAAAAAGAAGACGGTCGCAAAGCCAAAGCGTCACCCCCGTGAGAGGAGAGCGGCCCCTGGAGACCCTCCACGGTGCCCTGGGCAGGCTGACCAGCACATCCTACACTCTGACTCGGGATGCTGGTTTCGAGAAGCGGCCTGCGCTTTGGCAGCCTCACATGCTGCACTCGGTCTGCCGTGTAAAGTGTGAGCTGATGTATTATTGTCTGGAAACAGACGGCCAATTAGTTTTAAGAAAACAAAGGCTTCACGTGGAACAGCCACTATGGAGTTTTTCCTCATCACTACAAGTTTCTCTGATTCACTTCTTCTCTAAATGTTTATGAGTCCCCGAGGCTGTGTGCCGTCCTTTAGCACCTAATCGTGTTGGTCTCAAACATTGATTTCTTTTCTGTTACTCCCCAATAGTAGAAGGGCTTGAGTGTGAGAAACATGGCTAATACTTTTAAAAACCTGTAATAGCAACAAGCATAGTAGTAATAATCATAGCTAACATTTCTGGAAAGCTTACTCTGTGAGATTCACTGCCCTGGGCTTTACATTTGTTCTCTTTCAATTTTCATAATGACCCGGTGGCTAGTGATGGACTGTTTAGGGACTCCTATCCGTGTCCCACTCTATTACCCTGCCACCCATTAGGCTTATTTAGTGCATATTAAATCTTGATGTAGAGAAATGAGTGTTCAATGTTGACACGCATTAGTAATAGCTGCTGATAACTTTCCTTAACATCCACTGCTCATCTGGTTGGTCTGCCACTCTGTCTCCGATACCTCTTTTACAGTATTGTGAGTGTCTTTTAACTCAGATTTTTATGAAGCCAACCATATAGTTATAATGCTAAACAATGCACTTCAAATAGACACCACCTGACTACACAACTTGGACTATATCAAGTGCATAGTATATAGGTACTTGACTGAACGGTTTATAAACTAAAGAATTACAAAGAAAAGACAAACAGAGATCGAGGCAAAGATTTAAAAACCTCGGTGAGCTGGGAGAGGAAGCAGAATTAAACTAGGCCTTTCCAGGCACTAAGAGACAACCACTTACAGCAATCACGTGTCAGAGCAGTCTGTGCATGTACCTGTTCTACACGTTACGGTGGCTCAAGTGCAGACTCCCAATAGCCTCCCCTCTGTTCCTATTCTTTCTAAGAAATGTGTGTAGACCTTAGCTAGGTGAGGTCCTTGGGCCATCTGCATCAGACTCACCCAAGTTGCTTATTAAAGTGCAGATTCCTGGGCATCACCCCAAATCTCTGGTGCCTTAGCTTGGCTACCCCAGCAGCAGACCCCAAGACCGGAATCAGTAGGGAAAGTGAGGCTAGGTTGGAAAGAAACCAACACATAACGTGTCAATGGGCAGGTGCCTGCTTTGCACAGCGGGAGCTGAATCTCGGTGGCTCTGGGAAATGGCGTAACAGCCGTGCCAGACATTTCAGTGTCAGAACCCTTTTTATATTCTTAAAAACTAGTAAGAGCATTTGTGTGTGTTATAGCCATTGGTTCCTACTGTATTAGATAGCAAAAGTTAAAGAAATTTTTAAATAAAAATTCACAATCATACATCCCATTAGCCATCACAGGAGTAACATTACATCCCATTAGCCATTGTAGGGGTAACAATACACCCCGTTAACTATCACAGGAGTACCATTACATCCCACTAGCCATTGTAGGAGTAACATCACAGCAGTAACATTACACCCTGTTAGCCATCACAGGAGTAACATTATCATCCCTGGGAAGCTCCACCTGTACCCTTGAGAGACAAACTCAGAGTAAAAGAGGTAGATAGTATCTTGGTGCTAGTTCGAAATAGTTTCAATCTCACAGACCTCCTAAAAGGATTTTAGGGTTCCCCAGAGGCCACTGGAACACACTTTGAGAACCACTAAAGTAGGACATAGCTCAAAGTTGTAAGAAACTGGGATATTTATGTTCCAACTCCCATGCGCAAGCGTTTGGGAATATACTAACTCCCTGGAACTCCCAGCCTGCCATGCGTACAGGTTGAAATATGTCCCTGCAGCCAGAGGCAAAGTCCAGGCAGAGCGTTGTAGGTGCTCATACTGTGAAGACCAGGGAGTCTCTGGAATAAACAGGAATAGAAGGTGCCTGGGGAATGTGTGCATTTGTACTGACAGCGTCTGCCATATCTGAGGACCTGAAACAAGTTCCCTCCATGATATTTAATGCCCATTAAAGCACTAATGCACTAGGAGCCCCGTCTCCTAGGTCCTTGGAGAATCATCTGACTCCCTTCAATCCATATTCCTTTTTGTTTTCACCTTTCGAGTCTGCACGGTGGTGGTACTACTTTTATGTCAGGGCATCCAGTATTACTTTCAAAGAACTATCGATCTCTCAGTCTGCAATTGCTCGAAGTTCATACTTTATTTACTACAGGGCAGTTCTCAAAAGTATGTTATGAGGTTGATTTCTGCCAATATGCTCTACAAAAATTCAGCACCTTTCACTTACAATCCCAGAATCGGCTGCCTTATTAATTCACTGCGAAAACTCAACCCTGTGTCTTTTACATAAGCCAAGTCTATGTATCTCCAGTATGATGGGACAGAAATGTACAGGCTCTGGTATTTGGGCAGAAATAATGTCTTCCAGACAGGGCGCAAGAAAAAAATGATTCCTCATTATGAAGAAAAATTGTTGTCAGCTTTTAACGTACTACTGTTTGTCCCAGAAAAGGAAAGTGAAGGTTTCTATGCTTTTCCGGTCTAGTTCACAAAACTAGCAAAGGAGGCAAAATTCAAGTCAGGCTCTCTTTGTCCAGAAATGAGTGAATTTGGGGGTTTAAGGTGCCCTGTGTTGGCAGGCCCTGGACATGTACACATAGAGAACATTGCAGGAGGGTAAGGGAACAGTGTTGTGCTAAAGCCTACTCACACCATCTCACAAGAGTTGAGTATGCATATTTTTTTTTCAATTTGGCCAGTCAGTGCTGTCTCCTTGGTAGCTGGAAATCAGTCATGGAAGGAACATGAGAAATATTTACACCATGAAACTTGGCAAACACTAAAAGCCAGATCTTTTTTAAGAGAGCTGGTTGTTAAACATTTACCAGCACGCCACAGGTAAGGAATTCCAATCAGGTGAGGCTCTACCAGCAGGAGCAACTGCCTTCTGCTTGTCCCAGTTTCACCCCCAAGCTTATGCACTCTCCCATCTGTGCAGGACAAACACAGCTCCTTCCAAGTTCTTAAACTTGGAACACCTAGAACAATATTACAGTTGT
This sequence comes from Carollia perspicillata, assembly GCA_004027735.1. Classification (NCBI taxonomy): domain Eukaryota; kingdom Metazoa; phylum Chordata; class Mammalia; order Chiroptera; family Phyllostomidae; genus Carollia; species Carollia perspicillata. Next base: position 5,883 of record PVKM010015231.1, on the reverse strand, counting down.
CTAGTCACAAATCCTGCAGCAATGCCCAATTCCTAATGTCTTATTCCTACAGCTCCACGGTCCCTAAACACACAGGGATGCATCTCATGTCTCCTTTATAGTAGAACCAGCTCTTCTCTCAGGAGCCATGTTCACTGCTAAGCCAAAAAAAAAAAGCCTAATGGAAAAACAAGACACCACCCTACTGCTCTTATTCACATTCTGTTGTGTACAGGGGTTAGGGAATAGTATTGTGCTAAAGCCTACTCCAAACAACTCCCTTCACCAAACAACTCCATCCTACTTATCCTAGAACAGGAAGCACATCTCATGAATCCCCGGTTCACTCTCCATCCGAACAAGACGGGGAAGGAGGCGAGACGAGCTACAGTGCTGGCTCTGGAAAAGGAAGTCGCTGCTGTCATGCCAGGTGAAACTTTCTTCTTTGCAAATTCTAGGACTGCAGCCCTAGAGTAGCTCTGATTTTCTTTCTAAGTGGTTAAAGAAAGGAAGACTGGAACTCAGAAACCTGGCTATGGGTTATCAGAAAGACTTTATTCCATTCTCACTCTCAGGTTCTCGCCATCTCTAAGAGCAGCTGAATCCGGCAGAGATCTCATTAGCAGACATAGGGTGAAATATCAAGAAAGTCGTGGACCAGGGAGGTGAGCATCCACAGATACGGCAGAGCAGGACCAGCTCCAGGCTCCACATCAACTACAATTTTATGCTCCATAAAGGACTAGTCCCAGTGAAGGAAAAACAGTTGTGGTCTATGAATGATTCTGTCACTTGCTTTCCTTTGGTGGTGTCTACCCACAGAATGGAAAGCCAAAAGCTCCTGAGAAACACCTTGATTTTATTTTTCCATCAAATCATGGGTTGCAGTGTTCTCTCATGGGTGTGTGATCAGGAATGGCTGGCTTCTGTGGAACTTCCTGTCAGATACAAAGATAGTGAAAAGTAACTGTGTTTCTCAAAAAAAAAAGTGGCCAAAACAGTTTAGGGGACCTTTCCACTGGCCTGAACTATTGACACAGCCTCTGTCTCCCTCTATCGGCCACATGTCTCACACTCACATACTGAACAAGTGGAAATCTGTGGTATCTCTTTCATACGGAGCTGTGATTGGGGAGGAAATAGCTTCTCCATGAGTGGACAAGGTCTGAGAAAACACTACATTAACTCAGGAGGAAAAGAAAGGCACAAAATACAGTGGAACCTCAGTTCTTGAACTTAATTCATTCCAAAGAACTGTTGGAGAAGCGATTTGTTCGAAAACCAAATCCCCTTTTTTTGTTGCCTGAGAGACACATGACTGGTCCTACAGGTAGCAGCATGAAAGGGTTGTCAGGAGGGGAATTGAGACCCGAAGTTTTGTTAGAAACTGAGACATTTTTTCCATGAACAACTTGGTCAAGAACTGAATTGTTCAAAAAGCAAGACTTTTGAGAACAAGGTTGGACCGTAATAAAAGTTCCCAAGAGAGAGCAGACCCAGGTAAGAGGGCTAAATATATCATTTGTCCCACCCATCCCAAAAGAAAGAAAAATCAACACTCTGAGCAGCGGTCACGTCTCAATAAGATCCCTGCTCCCGATCACACTCCTATTGGCGTTTTCCATGAATAGATGAGCTGATTTCTTCCCACGCCACAACAAAATAGTGCTATTTGCTTCCTCCACACCTCGGCTATCGCAGAAACGGCAGCCCATCACACAGCCTTCTCCTGACCGCTGTCACGGGAAAGTAAATACAGCTCCGGTTGTATTTACTGAAAATCCTGTTTCACGTGGTGTATTCTTGCCTCACGAAGGAACAAGTCCGTGAAGCTTTCCAGCACCGGGTCTGAGAGGGACACCCACTGAGTCCTCAGGCCCCAGAGCCTCTCCTTTGGGTCAGCTCAGACACAGCAAGAGGAACCAAGCACCAGGGAGGTTTGTCCTACGTGTTCCAGCTTGTGAGCGTCTACGTGTGTAATACGTGATGCTAAAGGATCAAAGAAAAAGAAGGTTTGTATGTAGGTGAATAGGTTCTATCCGCAAACCTTTTCTCAACTCAACTGCCCTGCTCTCTCCATCATTTCCACACATGTTCTCTTTGACACCACAAAGGATATTTTCCAAGGTTGTCAGTGACTCATTCTTTTCCGATAATATTTAGGTGGACAAAGTTCTCTCGTGAAAGCAATCATTGGGGCAGTTCACAGACTTGATGAAGATCTTAGGGCAACAGCAAACAGTGGACAAGAATGTTACGATGCCACTCCGAACAGCAAAGGAGAAGCGTGACACTGTGGTGTTTGAATGCCAGCTCTGGATCAGCCCACCTGTGGGCCTTAGTCCCGGTCCACACCATTGCTGTGCCTCAGGTCCCACATAGAAAACGGAAATTAACACCTATGCATCAGTCTGCTATACGAGGAATAAGTAAGACAAGGCACGTGAGAGCTGAGCCCTGGGTCTGGGAGCATGAATAAAAGGCAGTTACCGCTCCGTGTTCAGTGCAGAAGGCCCAAACACAAATAGGAAAAGGTGAGTCCTCTCGAGGGTTAAGCATCTCATAATAATGGTCTATTTCATTGTATGAAGTCAGGTTAGAACCTAAGAATCGAGAGAGAGTAGAAGAATTGTGTGAACAACTGTCGGGGCACCTGCGCAGCCTCTGGGACCCCACCCCAGTCACGGGCGTGGCCTCCAGCTGTCACATCGGCAGCACAGAGCCCTGCTGTCCTGTATGGCTGAGTGAACTCAGTCAGGGGAGGACACTTGACCCCCAGCCAAGATGGTGCATTTTGTCTCCCAGGAACTTAGAATCATAACCAAAAGTATTGAGTTTGTCTCTGGGGGTGGCCTGGGACAATAACATGTTGACCTAAGAACAAGCACTCAGCATGGAGACCAGAGAGCTGGTTGTCAGAGGGAGAGGATAGCACAGTGGACACAGAGAAAGAGACGGAGAATAGCAGTGAGAAAATGGCCATTTCATTCCTAAGAGCTGACTGCATTCTGCTTTTAGATTCCTCCAGACTCTGCTACACACAATATATAATATTTTCTCCTTTCTTGTTAATTCCAGAGCAAACTAGTATCTATTACTGTCTCAGGAATACTATCAGGTGGCAGTTCAGTCTTTTTTGGTCAGCAAAATGACCAGTTGAACAGAGGAGCCCACGAGGCAATACAAAGGCCATAGGCTTCAATGCTTCTGGTCTTAAGCAAATATATTGTCATTAAACTTCCTGCAGTAGGAATATTAGCCCTTAATATCCCCGTGTCTCCCAAACCCAGGCCAAACTTCTCCCCTGAATGCCATAGCTGTAAATCTAATTGCACAGGAGAATTTAATCATCATTATCAGCAGAATCATCAGAACTCTTCATTAAATATTTGCTAAGGAAGCAAGCATTCCACTAGGCATTTTTACATACAATTCCTTCATAAATCGTTACAACAGCCCCCCATTATTCTCATTTTACATCTTTGGAAGCTACAGTTTACAGAGTTTAAGTGACTCACCAAAAGATTTATAGAAAGGGAAGAACCCAAGACTGTTGGAATCCACTCCAAAGTCTGAGCTCTTTTCTCTCTGTTACATCTCTCAGGAATGTACCAAAGTTCCTTACAACCGACAAATTAAAAATAAACTCACCAAACTGGATGTGTGCAGGAAGACCTGGTTTTGAATCCTGGTTTCATTTCTTCAGTTGCATGATCCAAGGCAGTCCCATAAAACTCTCTCAGGTGCTTTCTTCATCCGCAAAATCAGGGCAAGAATACCTGCCCTACTTACCCGCTCACCGGAAATTGTGGGGAGGATGAAGTAAGACGACGGATGTGGAAGCACCATATCAATGCTAAAGAAGCATGCTAATAATACTGACTCTCACCATTTAGCCTTTGTGGTTTCAGCATTCATTAAATTAAGACAAAAAAAATACCTGCTCTTCGTTCTGTTCAGAGTCTTTATGATACTTAAATGAGATGTGAAAATATTTTATAAACTCTACAGAGCGTAACCTCAAGGGGTTAGCATATTAATTGAACCTTGAATTTATTGCATGATTTTCTCAGGCCCTTTCAACAGATATGGTCCACAGCCTCTTCAAGTTTGTAATTCTTAGAGAAGGCAGAAAGTTTAAGAAAGTACTGACAACTATGAAGCTCTAAGCGTAAAGTACACTTTCTTTTATGTCAGTGTCCTCATCTGCCTCTCCTATTGACCTCTGACTTTCCCTTTACCTGAAGCCTTCTCTGAATCCTTCCTGCAGACCCTTCCTGTGGCCTCAGGAGGCTTTACACTTAGTCTTGTACGCAACTGTCAGACGAGGATTTGCTTTCACACCTGCAGCACCCCCAGACTGTGCTTTGAGTTACAGCAAGGTGTAGTAATGTAAGTGGGCAAGCTTTTGATACTGTAATGTCTACCTCAAAGACAACCGTATCCAATAAACACATTGCCACCTACGCAACTAGATAAGGAGCCAGGCCAACTCCACCCACAAAATTCCCCTCTTTAGAAAGCCCTGGGTCACAAGATAACTGATCTTTTGCATGACCCTGATTTTCCCTTCTGGCACTTTAAATTCACCAATAAAGAGGAACCCCGGGCACCCCGACCACAATACATAGGCTCTCCACCTGTGACCCCCAGGCTCTCCAACCCCTCTCCAGCAGCCATCCTGCTCTACCACAACTCAGTAGTTTAAATACAAGGCATTATGAATGTATCATCTTACAGTTCAGCAGGTCTCAAGTTCAGCGTGGGTCTCACAGGGCTAAAAAGTAAGGTGGCAGCAGGGTTCCATTCTCTTCTGGAGGCTCTAGAGGAGAACACATTTATTCGCCTTTGCCGGCTTCTAGCGGCCACCCGAACTCCTTAACTCACACCCGCCCTTCCTCTACCTGCAAAAACAGCATGGTGCATGTCTCCGAAGAATACTCTGTCCTCACACCTCCTTCCACTTCTGCCTCTTCCACCTTCCTCTTCCCCTTTCCAACCCCACCCTTTTAAGGATTTGTGGTCACACTGAATACACCTGGATAATCCAGGCTAATCCCGCTAAAGTCAGCTGATTACAACCTTAATTCCGTCTGCAACCTTAATTGCCCTTTGCCACATAAACTAACACTAGCCCAGGTTTCAGGGATAGGACTTGAGCATCTTTGAGGGCTATTCCACGTGTCACAGTGACATTTGAGCAAAACCCTAAAGGGAATAAGGAAGCAAACCTTGCAAAAATGTGGGAAGAGCTTTCTAAACAAAGGGAAAAGTGAAAGACAAGGCACCCAAGGTGTGTGTGTTCTCGAATACCCAGGATGGAAAGGCTTGCACACAGTGTCAGTGTTAGTGCTGAGTGAACCCCAGCATATATGGGGATGGATTTATTTTTTTTAAATCATGATATAATAAATTGGAAACTTAACACTTTGTTTTTCTCAGAGGTTTAAAACCATTTATTTACACCACTTAGAGCTAAAGAATGATAAACCTGAAAATAATTATTTAAAATCCACAGATACCAGCAACTGGCTGCTTTGTCATTTTGCTGTAAAATCTCACTGAAATACATCATTGCTGTAAGAGTCTTAGTAGACATTTTACACCTTAAACACTTGTACCTGGCACCTAGCAGATGCTCAATGACTAATACCCTCAGATGAAATTTCAGAACTGTGGAACCACTACCCTTCCACACACATTTCTAGGTTCCTTTCTTCCTGCTTCTCCAGTTATTTAACGGAAGCTGCCATTTACCTGATTCCATGCCTCCCCCTCCAAGGTGGACTTATTTTACCATAAGCATCTAGATCTAGCATCACCTGGTTCTAATTGTTCCCGAGCTCTGATAAATCTCTGTCCTTTTCAAGTTGGGTTGTTCAACATTTTTTGGTAATCCATGAG
>PVKM010015230.1:0-28073 GCA_004027735.1 Carollia perspicillata | reverse complement strand
TGTTTGTAAATATTTGTTGTCCTTAATCTTGGTTGTGAGGAGGTACGGTGTTTCCACCTACGCCTCCATCTTGGCCGGAAGTCTCAAATCTTATGTGAATTCTTTTAAGGGAATTGTAAGTGGCTAATTTTTTTTCCAGCTGATTAAATATTTTTGCTTAGGCAAATTCAGGTAGGCAAACATAAGGCTGAATTAGTATAGTAAAATTATTCATAAAATAATATACATTTGATGTACTATAAAAATATTAATCAGAGTTTTAAAAGGTATTTACAGAGTTTTGAAAATAGTGTCTTTCTGAATGCAGTTACAAAATCTGGCACTAGTTTGAGCTGTTTTTAGGTTATAAATTACATAAGTATTCAGCAAACACTCGTACCCCATCATTCCCCCACTTTGAGAGACTTATACTAGGTGGCCAAAACTGCAAATCTCTGGACTCTGCTTACAAACTATATGTCTTGAGTCCAAACACACTTTGTCAACTTTACTGCTGTCATCGTAACCTTAGCTGCCATCATCTTTGTCTGGGTTGTTGTGATAGTCTCCTGATTGGTCTCCCTTCTTGCCTTGCCCACCCCCTTCCCCACCCCACATCCAGGTATATTGTTCACATACCAGCCACAGAGGGTTGTGTGTGTATTCCACTTTTTTTGAATTTATATACATTAAAATTCCCTCTTATGTACAGTTTTGAGTTTTGACAGTGCATACAGTCATATAACCACTTCCATAATTGAGATATAGAACAGTTCTGTCATCCCTCAAAATTCTTGTTCTACCCCTTTGTAGTCAAACCTTTTCTCTATCTGCACTAATCAATTTCTGTTCCTATAATTTTACATTTCCCAGAAGGTCTTATAAACGGAATTGCATATTACATAGCCTTTAGAGCATGATATAGACCTGATCACTTTAGTCCCCTGGTCAAAACCTTCCAGTGGGTCTCTATCACATGCAGACTCATATCCAAAGTTCCTACCGTGTCCTGTGAGCCACTGGCTCTTACAACCTGTCTGGCTTCACCTAATACCCTCTCCTCACTTCCCGAGTTCCAGCAACATTGCCTTCTTGCTGTTCATTGAACACTCGAACTGTGCTCCCACCCCAGGGGCTTTGCACTTGTTCTTTCTTGTCCTAGAGTGCTCTGCCAGATCTGTACATGCGTCCCTGTTTCATTTCATTCAGGTTTCCAATCAATTGTCACTTCATCGAGGAAGTCGTTCACCTCCCCCTGTCCTGTCATGTTTTATTCTCAGACTCTACCTTGTTTTTTTCTAACATTTAAAAAATCTACCTAACATTACATATTTATTAATTAGTTTGTTTATTGTCTGTGTCTCTCTACTAGAACATCACAAAGGCAGGAGCATTTCCTGGTCATTGCTGTATCCCCAGTGCTCAGAACAAAGATGATCATTTAGTAGATATTGGGTAGATTAAGGGTTTGGCACGGAGCTGGGAGGGGTCAAGCTTTAGATGGAACTAGCCTTGGTCACTAGGTAGGACAGCAGTGGTAGAAGAGACTTAAGCTGCAGGAAGTCCAGGCTGGCAGACAGAACGTGTTGTATGAGACCATACGAGAAATGGTAAGTTAGTGCATTATTGTCCTGGCACATCAGTAGAAGGAGGTAGTGAGAACGTTGGGTGTGAATAGTGTTCGTAATAGGGTAGGTAAATGAACAGTCGGCATCAGGAAAGTCTCTAAGATATAGGATCTCTGGCTCTCTGGAGGAGCTAAGCGAGGGACAACCAAGAACGAGGCAGGGCCTCAGTTGTGGGCAGTTGTCTGTGGAGTACCTGGCATGTGACCAGAAATGTTGCTGGGCTGTGAGGCATTAGCTTGGAAAAATAAGACCCAAGCCTAGAACCAGAACCAGGTAATGCTAGGTAACTTAGAGGTAGGCTTCCTCCTATCTAAGATCCACGCTGGTACTGGAGGGAAAGCATACGACTGATGCCTACCGCTCTGGTGGGTACTACTAGTTGCTTAGTCACTATTTGTTGAATTAAATAAGGGGCATGATGAAGAAGACCTCAAGTTTTGTGCCAAAAAGAACTACAGAGGCTGGGAAACAGCTGCTTTTTTTGTTGTTTTATGAATTTGTGCATTTTGACTTTAAGTCTATAATTGTGTTTGAATTAAATTATTTGGCTGGGATTAAACTTCTCTTAGATTTCCTGAATTTATGCTTTAATTTTATTCTTATCTTGAATTTATTTGATACTAGGAATAGTTACTAGTCTTTAGATACTATTGTCTGCTCTCTTTTTATGTACTTAATTATGTTATTGCTAACTTCATCAAATCAAAGGTGTATAATAAAAACAACTCTTGTTTTATATACCAACCAGAAGGAAAAATGTTGTACAGTACATTTCTTACCAGTTACAATTTTTGTCTTATACTTACTGAAATAGCTTCTTTAGACTTACTTAGACATTGATTTTGTCAATTCTATATCATTCCTGCTTTCAGCTGAATTACTTGACCTGTGAAATGCAGTATTTTCTGCGTACATCAACTATTACACAGCTTTGTCTCCTCTGTGGTTATTTTCCTTTCTCATTAGATTTTTTGCTTTGAAAAAAATGGAACTGCAGTCATTTCTTCTGTACTGAATGTTTGCTTCACCAATAACAATTTTATACCCTGCTACTCTTTGTATTTTTCTGCCTGCACAACAGTTTTTCCTCTACATGTAAAACGAACAGTGCACATACGATCATTCGAACAGTGACAGTACAAAGAGCTGTGACCAGCTTTGAGCGTGTGTGCAGGCTGTGCCAGCTGTAGTGGCCGTCACCTGGCTGACAGCAGTTGTGAGACGGGATTATGTAAAATGCTCCCCGATGCAAAAGTATTAAACTGTGTATCTTGAAATTGATGAAATATGGTATTTGCATGTTAGTTTGTGATTCTTCTTTCTTTGTGTATGTACTCACTTAATTGCAGCAGGTTTTATTTAAAGTATGTTTTATTGATTAAATTATTACAGTTGTCCAGATTTTTCCCTTTTGCCCCCCTCTGCCTGGTACCCACCTTCCCTCCAGCAACCCCCACTTTAGTTCATGTCCATGGGTCATGCATGTAAATTCTTTGGCTTCGCCATTCCCTATACTATTCTTAACATCCCCCTGTCTATTTTGTACCTACAAATTATGCTTTTTAATCCCTGCACCTTTCCTCTCATTATTCCCTTCTCCCTTCTAGCTAATAACCCCCCAAATGATTTTCATACCTATGGTTCTGTTCTTGTTTTGATTGTTGTTTTTGTTTTTTTATTCAGTTGTTCATAGTTGTGAATTTGTTGCCTTTGTAATGTTCATAGTTTTTTTTTTTTAATATTTTATTTATTTATTTTTAGAGAGAGAGGAAGGGAAGGAGAGAGAGTAGGAGAGAAACATCAATGTGTTCCCTGCAGGGAACTGGCCCGCAACCCAGGCATATGCCCTGACTGGGAATCGAACCGGTGACCCTTTATATCACAGGCCCACGCTCAGTCCACTGAGCTACACCAGCCAGGGCATGTTCATAGTTTTGATCTTGTTTTTCTTACATAAGTTCCTTTAACATTTCGTGTAATAATGGCTTGGTGATGATGAACTTCTTTAGCTTTGCTTTATCTGGGGAGCATTTTATCTGTCCTATCTTCTAAATGACAGCTTCGCTAGATACAGTAATCTAGGTTGTAGGTCCTTACTTTTCATCACTTTGAATACTTCTTGCCAGTCTCTCCTTGCCTGCAGAATTTCTTTTCAGAAATCAGCTGATAGTCTTACGGTAACTCCTTTGGAAGTTACTCTCTGCTTTTCTCTTGCAGCTTTTAAGATTCTCTCTTCATTTTTAACTTTTGGTATTTCAATTATGTGTCTTGGTGTGATCCTCTTTAGGTCCAGCTAATTTGGGACTCTCTGTGCTTCCTGGACTTGTATGTCTATTTCCTTTGCCAAATTGGGGAAGTTTTTGTCATTATTTATTCAAATAAGTTTTCAATGTCTTGCTCTTCCTCTTTTCCTTCTATGGCACCCCTATGATTTGGATATTGGCATGTTTGGAGATGTCCTGGAGTCTTCTTATACTCTCCTTGGTTTTTTTAATTATTTTTTCTTTTTGTTCTAGTCAATGTTTACTTCTTCCTTATGTTCTAAATCAGGGGTGTCAAACTCACTTTCACCAGGGGCCACGTAAGCATTGTGGTTGCCTTCAAAGGGCCGGATGTAATTTCAACTCTTTAACGGTTGAGGAGAATTTACACTTACACAGTCCTAAAATTATTTCGGCCCTTTGAAGGCAACTGTGAGGCTAATGTGGCCCCTGGTGAAAATGAATTTGACACCCCTGTTTTAAATCATTGATTCGAATCCCAGCTTTCTTCTCTTTACTGTTGGTTCCCTATAGATTTTTCTTTATTTCACTTAGTATAACCTTCATTTCTTCCTTTACATTTTTGCCATACTCAGTGAGTTCTTTGAGCATTCTGATCACCAGTGTTTTGAACTCTGTATTTGGTAAGTTGGATTTCTCTGTTTTGTTTAGTTCTTTTTTGGGGGTTCTGTTCTGTTCTTTCGTTTGGGCTACGTTTCTTTGTCTTCTCAGTCTGACAGCCTCCCTGTGCTTGTTTCTGTGTATTTAGTAGAACTTCTTTGACTCTCTGTACAAGGCAACTGTAAATTGTGTGGGGCAGAGCCTTAGGTAATCGCCAGGGCAGGGCAACCCGCCTCACTGCTCGTGCCTCTCTGTTGGGGGAGGGTGTGGACAGGGGACTGTGCTGCTGCCTGGCTTCTGTGGGTTTGCCCGGCACTGACCCCATCTCCAGTCACTTCACCCACTCCCTGTTAGCTACTGGCACCCTTCCAGCTGTTGCTCTGGTGCCAAATCCCAGCGTGTGTGAGTGTGTGTATGTTTTAAGACTGAACTTAACTCCTTTAAATGTAGTTTTCTGAAAATCTGGCAGTTTCTTCCCACCCAACCCCCACTGATCTTTACCGGCAGAAGTTACGTGGTTTATCTTTCCGATACTGGGACCCTGGATCAAGGACCCTGGGCTGTGCGGTCTGGCCTGGGGATGGGATTGCTCACTCCCAAGGTATCCTTCCTGATCTGTATCCACCGTACGGGAGTGTAGGACTGCTTGTGCCAGATCTGCCACCACCGCCTCGCTGCACCATACCGCATCTCCTCTCCTCTCTGCCAAGTCTCCACGTCGTCACCCCTCCTGCCCCTCTGGATGAATGCGGCTTCTTTAAATCTTTGGTTCTTGGGCTCCTGCACAGTTTTCTGACAGTTCTGGGTGTTAGTTTGTTTTGAGATTTAGTTGTAATTCCTTTTTGTGGTTGTGCGTGAGGAGATGAAGAGTGTCTACCTACCCTCCATCTTGACAGGAAGTTGATTGCAGCAGTTTTGTAAGTTGTATCCTCATTGTCTCCTCTCTTTACCTGGTCTCCCTGACCCATGTCAGTTACTTGAAGGACTTACTGTCATGATTTCCTGATCTACATATCCGTTTCTTTATTTCTGGGCACCAAATACAGCATTCTTCTACCTACAGGACATCTGAAACCTCAGACTGTGCGTGAGCCAAATTGAATTCCTTAACTTTTCTTCTGAATCTGTGTTCTTCTGTATTCTCTATCCCAGCTAATAGTATCGTTATCTAACAGTCACCCTAGAGACATTTCTGAGCTTTATTTTCCCTCCGTCCTCACCATAGCCAAGAAGCCATCAGATCATGAGAACTCGGTCTTGTCAGGCCCTTGCATTTCCATTCCCACTCATTCTGCCTGTAGCTCCTTGTCCTGTATTGACTGTTGAACTAGCATGCTGATTGGACCGTTGCCTCCATTCACTTAGCTCTCCCTTCGTGGTGCTTACAAGAATATTAATCCTATTACAACATTTGTCAAGTCATGCTACTCCTCTCACCAAATACCATTCTCTATGGCCTATAAAATAAGTTTAAAATCTTTAATGGGGTGGTCAAAGTCATACACAGTCTGGTACCAAACTTCTTTAATAGCTTCGGTTTACATTTCATCCTCAAGTATGCTCCAAGTACCAGCCAAACCCATTGATTTGCTGTTCTTTTTGTCTGGTTTATGCCATTTTCTGTAGCCTAGAATGGGCTTCCCCTTGATCCTGATGATGTAAAATTTTACTTGTCCTTTAATCCAACAGAACTAAAAATCAGTGTGTTTTCTTTTGTGCACCCATAGAAGGTGCTCGTATCACTGCTGCACAACTTTCTCTGTCCTGTACTTAATTATACTTGTACTTATGTTTTTCCCATTGGAGAGGACGTTCTTTGAGTGCAAATTAAATTTTAAAAAATGTTTTATACTACAGCACTCATCACGGTGTCTTTAAATATAGGATAAACTATATGTATATATTGAATTGATTTGAATTAAATAAAAATGAGTTTCTATTCATTTATTATTGTTATATATAGTTTTAGGTGTACAGTGTGTTTTAGGCATTATATAAAGTATTAAGGGCCATAAGTATTTTTTTAGGTAGCTGTCAGGTTTCTCCCAGTCTCCGTTTAAAAATACCCATTTATTCATTTCAAAGGATAATTTCTTGAGAGGAGATAGCTCCCGCAAAGTTCAGCACCAGCAGCAGAGGAAACCCAGGAAAAAAACCAAGCCTCCTGCACTTACCAAAAAACACAAGAAGAAGCGAAGGCGTGGACCTCGTCGACCCCAAAAACCCATTCCCCCTGCAGTACCCCAAGGGAACCTCAGCATGCCCACCAGCGTCTCACTGCCAGTGGAGGCCTCCCAGATCCGGTCAGTGACGGCGCCGGAGTTCACGGCCCCTTTACGTGTCCCGATCGTTCTCGGGCACCTAGTTTCGTCTGCTGTGTAGTGTTAGAATTAGAACCAGGCTACAGATACGCCATTTGGTGTGTCAGGCCGCTAAACTGTGAAGACACACTTGATACACCAAGCAGTATTTCATTATACTGATTTGAAGTTAAAAATACTATCTTGAAGTGATTGTGTCAGTATCTGGATAGAGGTGGTAGAAATGTGATTGCATGTGGTGAGGTCTGTCATGTTGCTTTCAGATTGCCTCCTCTTGAAGTAGGAAAGGAGACATTTCGAGTTAGGGTTTTCCGTTTTCTTGTTGGAGGAATTTGTCTCGGTGACATTGGTGTGAAGGTAAAAAGGGAGTGCGGGGGCCAACCGTGTCATCTTCCCCAGGAGCCCGTCCACACCAGAGCTGAGTGCTGATGAGTTGCCGGATGACATTGCCAATGAGATCACTGACATTCCACACGACTTGGAATTGAACCAGGAGGACTTTTCAGACGTCCTGCCACGGCTACCTGATGACTTACAGGATTTTGATTTTTTTGAAGGTATGGTCAATATTGTTATTCAAGTAAACTGGGTTTTAAAATGAGTTCTTAAAAAGGAAAATAGTTTTCTTTTAAAGATTTATTTATTTTTAGATGGAGGGGATTGGAGGGAGAAAGAGAGGGAGAGAAATGAGGATGTGTGAGGCACATTGATCAGCTGCCTCTCAGAGGCCCCCAACCCCACCATGTGTCCTGACTGGAACCAAAATGCAACTTTCGACTTTGCGGGGCAGTGCCCAACCCACTGAGCCACGCCCATCAGGGCACAGAACAGTTTTCTGAGATGTGTTTGAAATATCCCTCCTCACGTGTAATGTCTTCTACTGTAGATAAAAAGTACGATACTGCCATAGGCTAATTTACCCTTTCAGAAGGTAAGGATTGTGCAATTTGATAGCCGGTTTATAACTTCATTCTTTTATAAGGAGTCATTTTACTTGAGTTTATTTTTGAGCAAAGCAAAGACATTACAACTTGGGCTTATTGAAGCATTTTTAGAACTTGTCCTGATTTTAATTCCCTACCATGTACTTCAGTTAAAGTACACTTTCCCAAAACAGTTGCTTAATCCCACCAATTCTCTGGTGCTTTCATGGGAAATCTTTTATACCCTCAGAGTGTTTTGTGCTCGTTAATCAAGTTTCAGTAGATTTTTTTAATATTGGAAGTGAAATCAGTGTGGGCCCATGGGCTTCCATTTTACACAGGTCGGTTAGAGATGTGGGAGCAATGAAGAAGGAGAGGGGAGTGTTAGAAAGCAGCGCAGGAGCACATAAGAGGCCACCCGTGCAGAGTGAGCCGAGTGCCCGGTGCTGTGCTGCAGTGCGCGTGCGGGTGTCCGTGCCCTGGCCTTCTGCAGCTGCCCCCGGCAGGAGAGTCTGAGGGCAGCAGAGCTCTCTCCACTCCCCCTACTCAGCCTTGTCTCAGATCTGAGCGGATAGCGTGGCTTTTATTTTAATGGCTTTAATAAAACTTGTAGGTAAAAACATGTATATTCAAGTAGCCGCTATGAGTTTTAAATTGGTAGTGCTTAGAATTCCCAAGAATGAAACACTTTTAAAAAAATGGATTTATTGGGATGACATGGGTTAATAAAATTGTACAGGTTTCAGGTGTACAGTTCTCTAACACATCATCTGCATACCACTCAGAGTCAAGTCTCCCTCCTAACACTTGGATAAGAGAGTATTTATGAGTAAACCGAAGGTGTGGCACAAGCTGCAGGACAACGTGACATTCCAGACCTGTCCTGCAGGCTAAGGTTTCGCTTTCTCCTTCAGTCCAATCTTTGCGAACTTCTCTTCTCAGCGGGGCCTCTCTTTCGAAGAGTATTGTTGAGGGTAATTCAGATGTGTGTGTTTTGTAGTATGGGACATGTAAAAGCCCTGCTGATTCTCGGTGGCTTTCATTTACTCAGGAAAGAATGGAGACCTCCTCCCAACGACCGAAGAGGCGGAGGAACTTGAACGGGCCTTGCAGGCTGTAACTTCTCTCGAGTGCCTGAGTACCATTGGGGTACTTACCCAGTCAGATGGTGTGCCAGTCCAGGAGTTGTCCGATAGAGGAATGGGGGTGTTCTCCACAGGTACTGGAGCTTCAGGAATTCAGTCCCTGAGCCGAGAAGTCAACACGGACCTAGGGGAGCTGTTGAATGGGCGCATAGTCCATGATAATTTTTCTAGTCTAGAGCTGGATGAGAACCTGCTCCGTTCTGCTACCTTGTCTAACCCACCTACACCCCTGGCAGGGCAGATCCAGGGGCAGTTCTCTGCCCCAGCCAGCGTCGGCCTTACTTCTGCCACTCTGATCAGCCAGAGTGCACTTGGGGAGAGAGCCTTCCCAGGACAGTTTCATGGACTTCATGATGGCAGCCATGCCTCCCAGAGGCCACATCCTGCCCAGCTGCTGAGCAAGGCAGATGACCTAATCACCTCACGACAGCAATACAGCAGTGATCATTCACACTCCTCGCCCCATGGAAGCCATTATGATAGTGAGCACGTGCCGTCTCCCTACAGTGACCATATCACCTCTCCCCACACGACATCTTACTCTGGTGATAATATGGCAGCTACCTTTTCAGCAGAGATGCCCATCATGGCACAGCACTTGCTCCCACCCCAACTTGAGGTGCCACTTGGAGGAGTCGTCAACCCCAGAACTCATTGGGGCAATCTCCCTGTCAACCTTGGAGATCCCTCTCCATTTAGCAACCTTCTCGACGCAGATGGACATCTTCTTTCCACTTCCCTATCCACGCCACCCACCACTTCGAACTCAGAGACCACACAGCCTGCCTTCGCCACCGTGACCCCCAGCAGCTCCAGCGTGCTTCCGGGGTTGCCGCAGACCAGCTTCAGTGGCATGGGGCCTTCTGCGGAACTAATGGCCTCCACCTCTCCCAAGCAGCAACTCCCTCAGTTCAGCGCAGCCTTCGGCCACCAGCTGAGTTCTCACAGTGGCATTCCCAAGGACCTGCAGCCCAGCCACAGTTCTATAGCCCCTCCTACAGGCTTCACAGTAACAGGTGCCACAGCTACAAGTACCAATAATGCATCCTCTCCCTTTACCTCCCCTAACTGAGCGTGTCTGTGTGTTTGCAGGCAAGTGGGGAACCTGGTGTTTTCTATCTTTGTTTCCTCCTTATCGCCCCTTCCCCTTTTCCTAAAGAAGATTTTAAAAATAACGGACGGGGACTCCAGGGGACCCCCTTCTCCAGTTAAACAAGTTGCCCTGCAGTGGACCTCGCTTCAGTGTTCACATGTGCTCCGTGCACTGGTGCTCATTCCCTCCTGGCAGGTTCACTCCCCCGTGGTGTCCTCAGTGGCTCAGCACAGTGACTGCATGGAATTGACTCTCAGCAGCAAGTCCTAGAAGTGGAAGATACCTCAGATTACCAGTGCCCTTTACTCTTTCCTAGTATTCAGATCAATGCTTTCCATTCTCTAACCAGGTCTTTCCATAGGTGGTTCCAGATAGAATGGTCCTGTTCACCGAGTCCCTGTGTGTGAGACGTAGCCAGTGGTGTGTAGAGGCAGGTCAAGGCTCTGACTTAGCACCAACTGCTAAATGCCACGTGAGGCCAGGATTCCATTCCTAGTTGTGATCATGTTTAATTAAAAAGAAGAAATTGGTCTTTTGACTGCCTATGTGTGTGTGTGTGCACCCACACGTGTGTTTTGTGCAGGGCAGGAAACAGCTGTTGCATTGTTTTCTTTTTTTTTTCTGAATGAGTGAGTATATAAGGCTCTTCCTTCTTTCCACATCTCACAGCCCTAGTAAGGTTGGTCATTCTCACCCACTGAGTTAACTAAGTTTCCTGAATAGAGAGGGTGGTGGTCTGGTCACAGGAGTAGCACAACCCTTTTCTGCTGGGATAGCTAGGAACACGAAAGAGGTGAATTCACGGCAGTGCCGTGGGGATATCGTGAAAAGCTTGCCTGGAATGACTGTGGGGTTGCTGAGATACTGAGGCCTGCTGGTTATATTGCCTTTTTAGACATGCATTTGTTCTAAGTCCCTCTGTCTTGGAATACATTCGCAAGATGTAATTAAAGAAAATATTTCTGTGTGAAAAGCAGGATAGGTCAGATAGATTTGGAAGATGGCATCTGTGAACTTCTTGGTCCGTCTTTTGCTTTTGACTTTTTCATGTTTACAGTAGTGCTTCTTTGGTAAGATTTGTAAAATGTTGCAGACACTTGTAGAATCAATGTACCAGTTGTGAAGTGATATGTACTATCTGAAGGATACACATTTTAAAGTTTTTTCCAAACAGATTATGGAAATAAGACATAAATTTTACCCATCCTTTGGTACTTTTAAGTGGTTAAGTTTTAAGTTTTGGGAAGTTGTCTTAAAGTACCAAGATTTTAGGCTTAAAAATCATATTGGGTAGCTTAGTAAATTGGTGACGACCAAACGAGTATGTGAGTTTCCTTTTCACCTGCCTTCTCCCCTGCCCTCCCCCCTCCCCCAGAAGGGCGGAACTAGATTTTAAAGGCATCTGTCTCCTGCTTTAGCTGAGACGGTTCACTGTCCCCTAAGATAACCATTGGGTATAAATACCTGAGTCTAGTCTAATTTACATATATATTTTAAAAGATGAGGTAGAGAGAACGTATCTATTAATGATGTGATATAATGTTTCATTTGTCAGGGAATATTTGATCTTAATTCCTTTTCAATAAGTAAAGATTTGGATGTATTTTCCTACTTCCTATGTATTCTCCTTATGCCATGCTACTTTTAACCAATCCCTTCTTTTGAAAGCTTTTCTTCCTCTGCTTTTTAAAGGAATGATGGTGATCAGCAGGCATTGTGCAGATATTACGTGACTGAGATTTTGGAGGGGAAAGGTCACATGACTGTAAGAAACCATTATATGCCCTATTTTGTATTTATTGAAGTTTCTTTTTGTGGGCCAAAAATATGTTTGTAATATATTTAGTTTTTTTTAAATCATGATAATTGATTGGAAGATTTATTTTTAATAGCTTTGCCTTTTTTGCAGATTGAGAAATTTCTAAATTATAAATTATGTCACAAAGCAAAATTATATTTGGTATCACCATAAATTTCTATTCTGAATGGTGAGAACAGATCAACTAAACATTTCTCACCGGTGAAGCCTATGTTAGTAAGCTTTTTTATTTTAATGTACTGTAACGAAATGATTGGGTAGTTACTTCTGCTCAGAAGTGTCAGTTCGCTAAACTCTTTTCACGCCCCATTGTAATAGCTCTCCATTCCCAGCTCTATGATTTCGTCTCCATCGTGTGCTCCTTAGAGGTTGTGGCAGGGCAGCGCGCTGCCTCTCGCCCGTCAGCCGCCCTCTGACGACAGAGGAAGAGCCGCGATCGTCATCTTCAGCTCCTCTGGCTGTTTGTCCCTCTCGGGAGCTGCTTACAGTTCTTCAGTCATCAAAACTGAGTTTGCAGTGAGTTGCACATTTTATTGTTTGCAATTTTCTGTTTTATGTGCATTTAAAAGCCCTTTTCTGCTTTCTGGTAAGGAGGCAAGAAGTGATCAGGAATGTTGCCAGTTATAGCTTCACACCAAAAACTTTGAGTAAATTCATTTTTGTGTAGATGCCCCTGATAATAGCTGAAGAAAGGGCATCCCGTAGACAGTGCCAGTGTAGGCTTGAGGAATTAGTTAAAAAAACTTCCCCCCTCATTTCATCTACTTCCAAACAAATATCCGAGCTCGCGATTTGTTTTGCGCTGTTTCTTGAGTCCCTTTTCGGAAGAGAGAACCCCTGTGAACCCAGAGATATGCATTATGTTTTTCTCGTAGCTAAGGGAGCAATGCTGGTCTATTAGTAATAGGTTTGCTATTAATATGTAGAAAAAGGAATGAAGTGTCTTTTACCCCAGAAATATGAAAATTAGTGTCTTTTAAAATAGCACTTATGCTATAATAAGGCAATACTGGAATCAAAAACATTTTATATAAGGTCCTAATTAAGTGGAAGCTAGCTTTTATTCTCGCGTTAAACTCATGAGAAGTAGCGGCGAAGAAGGTTCACTCTTTCTGCAGTTCTTTGGGACCATTTATAAAGGCCAGTTAGATTGTAATGTGATTTAATTGACTGAGTTGCTGCAGTTAATGGATATACTCTGTGTTCTGAAAATCGGAATTCCATTCTGATGTATGATTCTCATTGGCTGTGATCTATAGCATCCGAAGAAAAGATGTGTTTTTCTCTTCTTTACTCTCTTTACCTAATTGTTAATATTATTTTAATTAAAGGACTTAAGACGTTGTTTTTTCCTCTGTTAAAAATGGCTTAGCAATTTGCACATCTGGTTAGGTTATGTAGCTAGTAAACAATTCACAATAGTTAATAGCAATTACACTTCACTCACCAAGTAACAGACTATGCAATGAAAAGATTTTCTAGTGATCATCACATAGCTTATATGGTGGAGGATTGTCTTCTCTAGTGAGCTGCCGGGTGAGGTGTGGCTGCTTCACAAACCCCCTCCTGAGCAATGCCGTGTTGGCAGGCAGCGTGGTACTCTGGTGTCCCTCCACGAAGAGGTAAGTTAGTGAGAAGCAAATAGTAGGGATGGAGATAAAGTTGGAAATCCTTTTTTCTTAAAACTGTAGTTAATGTCTTGAGTGGCTTCAGGCTAAAGAAAGCTAATACTTTATCTTTGCCAAATAATTATGTATAAGAATTATTTCTTAAACAGGCCCAGTCCCTCAGCCGCAAGTTAGGAAGCATCGTTTTCTGTGACTGACACTAAAGCTTTTCTTTACCGTCCTCAACACGCGATCGCAGCCGAGAGGAGCAAAGGCAGCTCTTCGACTTGGAGAGGTGGTGTCTGTGCCACACCCTGTGCACACCCTGTCAGTGCAGCGCTCTGCTTTGGGAGAGAACTCCTACTGCTGCCGAGCCGCCCACTCCGTTTCCATCTGTGGGCACTCGAGCTTGCGCATGTGTAGGGCAGGGCCGTGCCGGCAGCCCCCCGTGTGGGTTTGGGTCGTGGGGGTGCCGGCGGTGGTTGGTAGGCTTCCTCAGCAGTGTTGGCGGGAGGCAGCGCCTTCTCTCCAAGTTAGTTCAAAAGGTCGTTTGTTGTGGATTGGTATTGTAAAAAGATGAGGCTATTAATAACACTAAGCTAATTATTTAATAGGTTTAAAATTAAAAAATGGTTTAGGTGTTTCCATTTTCTTAATTTTCTTTTTAGCCTTCTTTTAACATTCAATTAAATACTGTTTTTAATCTGGTATATATACAATAATCTAATATTAATCTCTTCTAAATGGTCAACAGACCTCTCTATTTTATTGAGGCAATTTAAAGTGTTCCTAGAAAGAAAAGAGTAGTCTTACCAAACAGTCTTCATTTTTATCTCTTTCATCACCAACATTTACATCACTCCAAGAACTTTTTTCTGACAAATATATTTCTAGGGGGTAGAGGTGAGGGATGGGAATATATGTATATGATAGAACATAGGTATTTTTTCCCTCTCTCAATACTTTGAAAATAATTGAATCTTCACTGGCATTCTATAGAAAGGAAAACAATTTAATGACTTCTTAGTATCTTGAATTTTATAAGATTTCCAATATATTCTGGAGAGATCCAAAATCCATGTTTAGTAGATGATGAAAGTAAGATTTTAAATGCTATCTTCCAAAACCTTTGTAATAAAATACCAGTGAGTTAGAAAAGAAAACAAAACATAAATGAATAATTATGTCTCATTAATGCAAAAATTGTGGGTGAAGTTTAGAGAGCCTTATTTCCAAATAACAGAAATTCCCTTTCTACTCCAGCTCTGACTGTTCGTTAGCTTTCCTCTCTCTGCACTGTGACACAGAGCTAATAAAAGGAAATACGGCCTCAGAGAGAGTGCAGATTTGGTATGGCTTTCTTTACCTTTAGGTCCTGGATCTTGGGAGTGTTTGGTTCCTTTCAATGGCAGAGTTTTTGGTGATGTAAAGTTTAGTCTGCAAAACAGTCCAGTAAGAAAACCTGTCTAACTCTTTCGTAGTGAGCTCTGCAGGGCAGCCCGGCTTTCTTTCCCTTCGTTTCCCACTGCCTGCTTGCACGCCCACAGAGTGTGCCCGCACACGAGACCCACCGTCTGTACTGATCCGGCCTGAGAGTAACAGAATCCTCTTCCTTCACTCCTTGTTTTATTTGTTGTTTTAAGCTGGGGACCACTGAAGTAAGCTCTGTATGCACCCAAAGTTCCCCTTGGAAAAATTTTCAACCTGCAGTGCAGAAGGCTCCAGTCCAGCTGAAAGCCACACTGTTGCTTTTGCCTGGGGATTGGACTGATAGGCCCCGAAGTGGCTTCACCTGCCTCACTAAGGTCCAGTGGGCTCCAGCGGATTAGGGGGGGCATTGTCTTCATCTGCTTGGAAGGGCTGAATCAGTTCCTCTCAACAGTGATAGTTCTTTTCACTGTACAGTGTTGAGTATGTCTCAGGGATTCCTTGTGGAAATTAGGGCAGATTTTAAAATAAGAAAATAGTTTTCAAGAAACTAAAGGTGACTCATCATTGAAGAGAGCGCAAGAAAGAGAAAACATTGGTTTCATAGCCCACAGTGTCTTGCATAGGACTCTTTTCCTTTCTCCTTCAGCCGCTCGTCTCAGCGTCAGCATTCAGAATCCTCTCCCGTCATGCACAGCTTTAAAACTTTTATTTAAAGATCTCCTTCCCCGATGAGCTTTCAGAAAACTTATTGTAGATTTTAAGAGAAAAGGTATATTAATTTATGCTATTAACATCACCTCATAAATTATAAGTTTTATACTAAAGCTGTATTGAGTGTAATGAGTTACGTTGCCTATGTGTTTAATAGCTAAAAAATTATATATGAGTTTTTTTTTTTGACAAAACAAACTAGTGAAGCACCTTTTTACACTGGATCTCTGCCGTGTCAAGGTGTATAGCTATCCTTTGCTACCTTGCAGATATAAAATAAAAGGATATCCTGGGGCCTCCAAATGTAGAACACCTTTAGACCATTTATTACTGCTCATAGAACTGTTGAGAATCACGTTTCTTTAGTAAGTGATCTGTGGTTTACACTTAAGATGGCTAGATGCTTAGTTACAGGGTAAATAGAAATACATAGATCAAGTACAATTCCCAACTACTGTAGCCGGAATTTGTAAACTAAGTTTTTAAGACCTCTTTTATTTCCTATGGATTCATTCATTCATTTACAGTTGATTCTGTAAGTTGGGAAGTAAAATAGAGAAATAATAAGTCTAGATGTTCTCAGTGTCTTATTCAGGAATCTTTTTATCCCTCCTCACTAAGGAATTCCCACTGTGACTTAAAAATAGAATTAAATTTCCTGTGTGCATGTATATGTTTGTGCTTTTACACACATGCAAAAATATACATTGGGTGCACGTGTGTGAGAGATGAATGTGTGCTTCAGTAAAAGTAGAGAAAAGTAACAGAATGTATTGGAGAAATACGACCGACTTTGTTGAGGGTATTGGAGTTACCTTCTCAGTGTCTCTGTTGTATAGACACACCAAATTCTTCATGTTTTCTTATGTGAAAAGGCTAGCTCTGATATCATGTGCATTTTATTCTAGCATTTTGATTAACTTATATTACGCTGTGTTTTTAAAATGACGTGAGAAACAGTAGGCTCTAAGACCAGCCTCTCACTTTTGAGCATAAAAATAAGACAGAACTGTGTTTATCTATTGGGGAGATGGGACCAGAAATCAGTTAAACCTTTTTTTTTTTTTTTACATCAGTAGATTTCTTCATATTCTGAGTTAGAAAATACTGTTGATTATCTTTTCTTGGTGAAGTTAAGAAAATTATAGGCCTTTTGTAAAGAATGCCAGGTTTTTTGAAGGGGCTGTTTCGTTTCAGGAGTTGGTGGGATCATTTCATCATGCATATCTCAAAACAGGATTTCAGTTATTTCCAAAAATGGACAAAAGTTACTCAGTTGTGCTATTATTTATGAAGTTAGCGGGCCCTCCTGCCCCCACATTTTGGCTATAGGAAAGAATACGCTACCCTTGACTTGATTCATGTGGAATTGAACATTGCTGTATTTGGAGGGTTGCTGTTCTGCTGTACATTCATTACTGGAGTATCTGGTGGTCTAAAATAATTAAACCGGAATTGCTATTAAATGCTCCGGTCACGTTTATTTTCAATATGAAAAAGTCATGTCCTTTGAACTATGTCAAAACAACTTCTGATAATACACCTGAGTTTGTGGTTACCTTTGAAGCCTCATCCATCTTATATATAGTCAAGACCTAGGGAAGCTTTATATGTTTTCTTTTACAGTTGTATTTTTTGCAGCATCTCCCAATTCCATTCACTCTTGTTTTATGGATTTTTTAAATCTGCATATTTCTGTATATATGCATGCAAATGAAAGAAGGGAGTTTGTATTGGTGCCATTTCTCCCTTCAGTTACTGATTAATGGGATTTGTGGAATAAATTCCCCCTAATTGAAGGGTGAAGTTAGACCCTTTGTGTATATCTGTATAGAGATGTGTATATGGGACGTGGTGGCACTTTGCTGAATGTGAACTTGCCTTGTCAATGGAAAGATTGAGAAGTATTATGTTTATTTATACATTTGTATAAATCTATATATACACGTATGTATATGTGTGTGTATAGATAAAGCTATATACATATATTTCCCTAAAAATGTGTGTGTATACTAGAGAAACAGCCTTTGTGAAGCAAGATCACACATCTGTGGAAAATTCTGGATGACTCTGTAAGCAGGAGGAGGTGCCCGTCAAGAACCCGTCTTCATGGCGCACTAAGACGGAGGGAATCCTTTGGATCATAGTCTTGTTCGTGGTGATTGTAACTGAGTTTCTGTTAGAACTGTTCTTACTTGTCAGCTCTACTATTCTTCATCTTCACCACCTTCAAGGTCAGTCTTTCGGCATTTAAAACATAATTGTGTTTTTTTTCCTTTATTGTGTCCATTCTAGCCAGAAGCATTTGTGTAAAGTGTATTTCATTAATTTCTCAGTTGTTTCTCTTAAAGATCTTTATTTCTGAAATATCCCAGAAAATAAAAGTTTTGATAATATTTTCTATTGTAATTTTGAGAATCAGGCATTCATCTTTATCTCAAAAACAACTAAAAATCAACATTTAAACAAAACTAATTTGAAGATTTTTACCTAGATAATTTTGAGCCATTTTACTTAAATTGAAAAAATTTGATCTTATGATTGATACTATTATTAGGTTTATTTCTCTTTTATTGTCATTTTAAAATTTATCTTACTTGGATTTAATCACAGATTTACCATTTGGTTTTAATGGAAAGCATACAAAGTGACATGCAAGCCTCTTGAATTTTGTAACTCATTTTGCTCATGATGAAACTGCTTTAGTGAATTCTTGAGCAAGAAATCCCACTGTATTTCCTTTTGACTTGTCTCACGTTTGTGACATTGTTTTAACTTTGCTGCAGCTCTCTAGAAAACTTGCATCCCTATCTATTGTGCCTTTAAAGCTCTTATGCACACACAGACAAAAGTGTATTTATACATGTTGGAGCATGTGTACATATACTTTCCTGTATACTCACACAGTATGTCTTTAGTATGTATTGTGGGAGTGGATACATAAATATTCCAAGGCAATGAAATGTTGCTCTCTAGATATATATGTATATAAATGGTGTTGATATACTGTACATACACATGTATATGTATGAGTTTTAAATGGCAATCTTTTACATTTAGCAAAATGCTGCCCCTACTGGAATATTATTACTGCAATGGCAGTTGTATGTAATGATTTAAAATACATTATCGAAAATTATTTAAAGAACATTTAAAAGTCTCATCTAAAGACATCCACACATTATTTATTTATCTTCCTTATCCTTTTATTGTTTTTTTTTTTTTTTCCATTGAAATGGAGGCTGTCATTTTTAAAATGCCATCTTCCCCATGGGACGAGAGAGCCGGAGACTCCCGCGAGTTTTCCCTCTCCCTGCACTAGCGACGCCCTACAAACCAGCCTGTTTATTTCGGGTATAAAGCAGCCCTAATATTTCCATTAGTGTCTGTCATCCACCATCTCCTGGATCAACCAAACTCGCCAGTTTGCCTCTCCTTCGTCGTTAATAAATAATGATCATCCAGATCATTTTGCCTGGGGGACGTTAACTACTCTCTTGCTGCAGGGAATATATCACCTAATTGTCATTCTGCCTTGTTCAAAATTCAACTTTAAGAGAAGGCAGCACACTCATGAAGCTGCCTTAAACATGTTTTGCATTTATTTGATTACAGGTCTTCCCATTTTTTTTATTAAAAAGGAACTCCACATGTGCAGGCACGTGACATAGATTAAATTCTTATTCCTCACAGCTTCAAGTATTTTTCATTATATGTCAGTTTGACACACACACCGAATGAAAGAATGGTAAGAACTGTTAAATATTTTATTTTGTGATGAGTTGGCAGCAGATTGCATTGTTAGATGTTACAGAGAAGAGTGTGTAGGTGGACAATCCCCAGTGTAAGACATTACAAAAAACAGTGGTGTCAGAGTACCCCTGAAGACTAAGATAGAGGTCGGTGTGAGTGAGTTCAGAGTAGCTTAGCTGGAACTTGATATCAGAAGCAGCCTTTAACAAAAAGCCTCTTGGCAATTGTATGGTACTAACTGGAGTACTGAAGTGTAAGTTGAAACCAAGTTGCAGTGGGAAATCAAAGGTGAGGTAGCTTATTTGAAACCGGTAAATGACAGGTTGCACAGTTTCGAAATCTCAACAAAGTAACTGCACGGTAGCAAGGACTAGCAGTTCTCAAAGCCCATCTTTTTCAGTGTTCTCATTTACCTTGGCACACAAGTATGTTTAACAGTCCATACATTACAAATATTTACAAACACAAAAGTTGCTTAAAGGGAACTTACAAACTGAGAATCTTCTCTGTATTTGTGATGATAGCGGCCGGAGGCTCAGTGACATGCACAAAGGCTAGGAGCCACTCGCTCTGCACGGCCTGCAGGAGTGAGGCGAGATGGGCAGGTCTCCGGAGGAGCCGCCCAGTCCTGAAGGAAAGGCGCATGGGCGCCGTTGGCTGTAGTGTTGCTGGGGGAAACCACATCTCGGGAGGTGATGGGCTTTTGGTTTGTAATTTCCCTTTAAACAAGAAGAGATGGCTCACGTTTTCCATATATATCTCAATGAATGTACTGTATTACTGTTTTAAAAATTTGATGAAATAATAATGGATTGGTCTCCTTTTGTTATCTGGTCCTTGTTTAATTTGTTTAAGGGTTTTTGTATACAAAAGTTTACATTTTTATGTATATTTTTCTTGTGTAAAAACTGATGTAATATGTGTATAAAACTGTATGTATTATCTGTATATAGTGTGACAAAATGATTTTTCTTTCTTTCTTTTGGATGTATTAATAAATCTTGCTGTGAAGTATCCTTGTGTTTGGTATAATTTCCTTTGCCTAGATATTGATGGAAGCTTCTAACCGAGGGTGGGTATTTAGAGTAATTTTTCTTCCTATCTTATATTTTATCAAGAACTCCAGGGAAATATATGCATATTTATGGTTCCTTATGGTTAGACTGACAATGATCAACACTTACAATACCTATGGATCGATTAAATGCTTTCCAAGGTGACTTTGATGTAGAATCAAACCAGAAGTTGCATTTGAAATTGTTAATATGCTATATAATGGAGGTTTTACAAGCTAATTTCTATTCATTTAATCAGAAATCCCTTCTCTCCATAGCTTCACAAGTGTAAGAACAGTCTTGTGCTGTATAACCAAAATTAAAAAACAAAAATAAAACCCTTGAACATTCTACCTTGCAGGGACGTCCAACCTTTTGACATCTTTGGGCCACACTGGAAGAAGAAGAGTTGTCTTGGGCCACACATTAAATACACAAACACTAACGAAAACTGATGAGCAAAAGGTTTTAAGTAAATTTACAGTTTTGTGTTGGGCCACATTCATAGCCATCCTGGACCACATGCAGGCTGCAGCTCGAACACCCCTGCTTAATGCATTGCCAAGTATCTTTCTTGTATCTCCTTGGAGTTGAATTTTACTTTTTTTAAATATGTGGATTGAACTTTTCATGTCCTGTGCTATCTTTTGTAGCTGAGGGATTTTGTGTTACACACAGGCTAGGACACAATTCGCAGAGAAAACTTAGTAATCTTCCAATCACACGATCCATTTGTAAAGGTTCACTATACATATATATATATTTTTGATGCAGCATTTGGACTTGTTTTCCTTGGTCCTTAATCAAGTGATGTTTAAGATACATTCTAAAATTGTACTTTGCTTCTCTGAAAGAAGTAACGTTTTGAGACATACCCAGAGAGGCGAGTTAGGAGTAGGCTATATGATAGGCTAGTTAGGAAGTAAAAACTAGCGGCCATGAAAGTGTAAAGGAAAGAGGAGTTCAAAAAGGCTTGGAAACTGTGTGGCCGGGGGCAGGGTTGGGGGGGTGCAAGTCAAAGGAGGCTCTGCCCTGGATTTCTGGAAGAATGCTGTTGCCAGTGGCAGAAGTGAGCAGCACCGCTCAGTTCTCAAAGATTTTGAGAGCCAGTGTGTATTAAATACACAAAGTTTGAGCTGGAAATAGGGGCATACAGGTGAGATGGCCAACCGGCTGCTGTTGTGAGGGCTCAGAAGAGGGGGCCAGGCTGCACACGAAGATTCGGAAGTTAGGGGCACAGAGTCTGTGGGCTGTTGAAGCCTCCTGTGAGTGATCAAGGAAGAGAGACAAGGACAGGTTTTGGAGAACTGCTGTATGTAACCTATTTTATTTACAGGCCTAGAAAAAGCTCACATGATTTCCCCAGAGTCCCCAACTAGTCAACAGGACTGATGGTATTGAGGAAAGTCAACTCCCCTTAACCCTGACCCTGACCTAGTTGAGGACCTGTGGCTGTGCTCTTATCTCTCACACTCCATTCTGATGACTTGTTTGCCTCACTTGGACATGTTCTGGTGTCTGTATGGTTAGATCCTGAAACCTCAGACCCTAACACAGCATGCTTGGCCATAATCACACTGTAAATATTACTGAATGAAGTGAGTACTCTGAAGAAGTTCCTAAATAGAAGGAATACAGCCCTGGCTGGTGTGGCTCAGTGGACTGAGTGCTGGCCTGCAAACCAAAGGGTCTCTGGTTTGATTCCCAGTCAGGGCACATGCCTGGGTTGTGGGCCAGGCCCCCAGTAGGGGGCATGCAAGAGGCAACCACATTGATGTTTCCCTCTTCCTCCCTTCCCCTCTGAAAATAAATATATTTTTTAAGGAAGGAATGCAGATTTGAAGAGACTTAGAGGAACTGGTGAGAGGCAGTGTAGCCACTGGCGAAGGCCGTGGACCTTGGAGCAAGATGTCCTTGGTCCTAATCATGACTCCGTTACTCATGAACACTGAGCAGGGTAGGGTGAGTCAGTCAAGCTCTCCCTGCTTCATTCTGCTCACCTCATCCATAAAACGCCCTAGGAGGTTCACGTGACACAACCGTGTGAAGCACTTAGAATGGTCCCTAGCACACACTAACCACTTGATCAATCGTAGTCATGCTCATTTTATGAGTAGAGGAAAAGACTGAAGATACAAACGACACAGACCAGTTCCTGAAATAAACGTCTAGGGAAAGGGGAGGAAAAAATGAACAAAGGTTAGCAGTGGAGAAGGATGGAGACAGGCAAGGAGCTTGGGCAAGAAGTTTCTGATGATCAAGGGAGTCCGATTAGGTTAGGGAGTGCTGACGTAGGTAACCCAGTCAAGTTTCCAAATATTCTAGGTTGTGTTCAGTGACCAAAATCCTATTAACTGAAATGTTTGCCTTTTGCTTTATAACGTTCTAAAATTCTCCTACATTTCATCTTTGATAGTAAAAAGCACACTTAATGGAACAAAATATATTCTTGTATCCTGGAGAAGTATAAAGTATGAGGGGAGAGTCCTTTGTTAAAAGATGTGCATGCCAGCTGCTAAACTAAAAAGTAGGAGTCAAATGGCACGAGGCAGCCCATCCCACCGGCAGCATGGGAGACGAGGGATGGCTCCACACCCCCGCGGCCCATGGGATTGACTGCCCATCTGTTTTTGATTTTAGCCAGTTTAGCTGGTGTGCGGGAGCTTCTTGGGATTTTTATTTGCATTTAATGACAAATGCATTTGGACATCTTTAAATGTGCTTACTTGTGGTTATTCATATATCTTCGTTGAGAAAGTTTTTTTTTTAAGTTTTTTCCCCTAGTTTTAAAAATTCGGATTGTCTCCTTTTTTTCATTTGCAAGAGTTCTTTATATGTTCTGACGATGAGACCTCTATTAAATGAATGTTTTGAAAATATTGTCAAAAATAGAAGAGCCAGTCCATGTATTACCTCCACAATCCACAGAGGCCAAATATGGAGCCCCACAGTACTTACCCTCCGTACCTAGGCAGGCAGTCAAGGTAATGGATGATCCTTTTTTTAAAAAAGATTTTTACTCATTTATTCTTAAAGAGAGAGGAAGAGAGTGAGCGAAGCATCAATCTGTTGTCTCTTGTACCGCCCCAGCTGGGAACTGAACCTGCAACTCAGGCATGTGACCTGACCAGAAATCGAACCAGGGACCTTTCGGTTTGCCCGACAATGCCCAACTCACTGAGCCACGCCACTCAGGGCCCATGGATAATTCTTTAAGAATAAAATCTTCCCTCTACCTTTTTTTTCCCCTTTCATTTACTGTCGTTTCTTTTTACTGCCAAACATACTCGATCTTCCACTATTCCTCTTTAACCCTTTGCAGTTTAGCTTTCGCCTTATTTCCCTGAAGCTATTCTTCCCAGGGCCAGCAGTGAACTTGGCTGTCATTCTCTTAACCTTTGAATCAGTCAGCAGGGAGGACATTCCATCGCTCTGTTTCTCCACTTATTTCTCAGATAACGTCTTTTCTCGGTTCTTTGTTCCAACTCCTCCTCTCTCTAAATGTGAACATGTCGCAAACACCTTCTTCAGCCCCCTCTGTTGTTCTGCCTCTGTACGTGGGCTCCGGAGAGAGGGTCGTTGTGCTGCCTGCTGAGGCTTAAACATGCACCTCCCTGGAGATCAACATCACACCTGCGTCTGCAGTTCTGCTTGCTCTCAGACTCTGGTCCCCCGCCTGCCGCTGCTTCCCGCGTACCTCCACCTCCGTCCTCCACCACGACTGTCCGTTTCACTCATCTAAGCCCACATGTCTAACGGTTCTCACTCGTTTTTTTGGCCCTTGTTTATTGGCTCCCTCAGTGACTCTGCAAAGATAAAGGCTCCCAGCCGCACTGGAATCTTTGGTTATCTTGCCTTCTCCCAGTCTCCCAGCCCTTCCTGACTGGAAGACTGAATTAGCGTAGTGGTTTCCTGACTAGCGTCCGGCTTCTAATCTCCCCTCCCTCACATCAACCCTGTGCCTTCTCTCCTGCCCAACAAATCTCCCCGTGGCACTCCAACACTGGCCAAGAGCAATTTATGATTTTGTTTCTGAATTGCCTTCATTCAGTCTCCTTCCATTCCTCCACTGGAAGGTCCCAACACAGTTTGGTTTTCAAGGCTCCTTGTAATGTCTCTTATAACCAGTTTGAACTGAATGTCATTGTGTGATCGTGACCTTCCTTCACAGCCCCTTGCTTCCAGCCAAACTGACCGGCACTCCACACATTTCTGTGCATACCCCCGTGGCCCTGTCTGGACCTGAGACAGGGCATGCTGTGAAGACTACCTTCTTTCAAGCCTACTTGGAAGCCAGCCTACCTTCAAGAAAACTTCCCTCTCCGGAGAAATCCTTAGCCACTTTTCCTTGGCAGCTCTCATCGCCTGTGGCACTAATTTGATGCAGCCCGTTCTTCTCTGGCTTTTCTTTATCTATGTCCTGTGCCTCCCCAGGAAGACCAAGCCACGTTAGGGGAAGCGCCTGCCTTTTTAAAATCCTTGCTTAAAATGATGACCCAATATATGTAGCAGAACCTCCATAAATGTTGCCCCTTGTGATGCTAGGAGAAGCCAAACATTACATCTGATTTCTTGGGGTAGGGGGAAGACAAGCAACCTTCACATGTATCTTAATATTCAAACTGGTGATCTTGCCTCTAACACTCATTTGTCACAACATATGCTGGATTGTCAGCATTTCATTTATCCACGTCCTGTCTCCCTCAAAATATGTGCAGAATATTAATCACCAAGAATGTGTATCCCATGCAGTGCCTTTTCGGGTTTTACTTATTTTTTATGTAGTGATGGAATAGCAGTGCCAAAATTGCATTTGAATTTTGGTATTAAAAGTGTATCGTGTTCTTCCGTTCATGGCTACATTTCTCTGTGAAATAATAAACTTTGGGATCTCATTTATTTGTGTTATCATCATTTGTTTCTTTTACCATACTCCTGTTTAATTAACAGGCTACTTGACAAAATAAATTTATGCCTGAAAAGTTGGCAGTAAATCTGATTCATATTAATTAGTTACATTTTCTTGTTGACATAAATTGCTAAATTGGATATGCTGTCCTTTGGGAAGTATTTGGGGTCTAAGACTAAATAAAAACCTTGCTAGAAAATACAGTGAAACATTAAAGTCACGTATTCCTAAATTTCTGATTAAATAAGAAACAAGAAAGTTTTCTCTCTTAGGAGAGCAAACTGTTTCTTTAAAATAAAAAGAGAAGTTTAACCTTGAGAAAATAACCCCACCCTTCTGGACCTTAGTTTCCTTATCTGTAAACTGAGAGAATTAGGCTGGGTGAGTGGTTTCTAAGCTTCGTGTGAGTGTTCCCAAGGTCCCTCCGACCGGTGGGGCGGGATTGTACAATGGAGTGGGGTGGACCGTCGGGCTCCAGATTCCCCCTTCCCTTTCTGTAGGCTTTTGTTTGAACAGTGAGTTCTGGAGCTACCAATTAAACATGTTTCAAAAATGTTCATGTTATGTAACCTCCAAGGTTTCTTCCAAATATAAAATCATAACTTTTACTTTTGTTTTGAAAGTAGTGTCTTTACTATGAAGTATAGACCGCTAAGCAAAAAACTGTTTGGGATCTCCTCACCCTATTTTTTAAATCATACTTTTGCCTCCTCGTTCCACCAAATTCTAGCTTTGTGGGGTCTGGAGATTAGGAAGATGCAAATCCTACCAAGTCTTTTGAGCGTAGTAATTAAGGAGCATCATGCTATGACAGAAATTCTTCTAAATTAAAAACAAAATTCAATTACAGTTGACCTACAGTATTGTATGTTTCAGGTGTACAAACCAGTGATTAGACATTATATAAATTGCTAAGTGATCGTCCTGATAAATCTAATACCATCTAACACCATAGGTAGATATTACAATATTACTGACCATATTTCCTATGCTATACATCCCCATGACTATTCTGTACCTATCAATTTGTACTTTTAAATCTCTTTACCTTTTTCACCTATTCCCAAACCCCCTCTCATCTAGCAACTGTCAAAGTGTTCACTGTATCCATGCATCTTTTCTGTTCTGCTTGGTCATGGTTCTTGATTTTTAGATTTAGTTGTTGATAGATACGTATTAATTGCCATTTTATCATTCATTTTTTTAATCTTTTTTTCTTTCTTTTTAAAGAAGACCTTTTAACATTTTATGTAAAACTGGCTTGGTGGTGATTTTTTTTCTTGCATGGGAAGCTCTTCATATGTCCTATTCTAAATGATAGCTTTGCTAGGTAATATTGGTTGCAGGTCCTTGCTTTTCATCACTTTGAATATTTTCTGCCACTACCTTCTGGCCTGCAGAGTTTCTGTTGAGAAATCAGCTGACAGTCTTATGGGAGCTCCCTTGTAGGTAACTGCTTTTCTCTTGCTGCTTTTAAGATTCTCTCTTTGTCTTTAACCTTTGGTGTTTTAATTATGATGTGTTTTGGTGTGGGCCTCTTGGAGTTCATCTTGTTTGGGAATCTTTGTGCTTCCTAGACTTGTATGTCTAGTTCCTTCACCGTGTTAGGAAAGCTTTCCATCATTATTTTTTTCACATAGGTTTTCAATTCCTTATTCTCTCTTTTCTCCTTCTGGCACCCCTATGATGCAAATGTTGGTACGCTTGAAGTTGTCCTAATGGCTCCTAATTCTATCCTCACTTTTCTGTATTTTTTCTTTTTACTGTTCTGATTGGGTGTTTTCTTTTTCCTTAACTTCCAAATCTATGATTTGGTCCTCTGCTTTATATACTCCACTGTTGATTCTCTATAATGTATTCTTCATTTCTGACTGGTTCTTTTTTATATTTTCTAGTTCTGTTTTTATGTTTCCTATTTCTTTGTTGAAGTTCTCACTAAGTTCCCCTACTCTTCCCCTAAGTTCGTTCAGCATCCTTATAACTAGTGTTTAGAACTCTGCATCTAATTGATTGCTTGTCTCCATTTTGTTTAGTTCTTTTTCTGGAATATTGTTCTGATCTTTCATTTGGGACATGTTTCTTTGTCTCCTCATTTTGGTAGCCTCCCTGTGTTTGTTTCTATGTATTAAGTAGAGCTATGTTTCCCAAGTTTGGTACAGTGGCATATGTAGAAGCTGTTCTCTAGGGGCCAGTGGCACAGCCTCCCCAATCACCCAAGCTGGGCTCTCCAGGTGCACCCCCTAACTATGGGGACTATGTACACCCCCCCTGTTGTAGCTGAGGCTTAATTGCTGTTGGCACATCAAAAGGAGGGATTTACCATAAGCCAGTTGGCTGCACAGATTGGCTTTGACCACTGTGGAGGATCAGCTGTGCAGGACCCCACCCCATGGAACAGGACTTACTTCAATGGGGTTCTGGTGCCCACTGAGTTCACCCCTTGAGTGTGTTGTTTGTGGAGGTGGTTGTGTAATGCTCTGATGTGGTCTGAAGTTGTCTACCTTGTGAGCTGGTTCTGGGGCCTCCTGTGAAGTTAAAGTCAAGGTCAGCCACTGCCTGTGTTCTGCCCGGGGTCACCCAGCATGAGCTACAAAGTGATTTGCAAATGGCTGCTATTTGTGCTGGGCTTGAATGTGCTCAGGAAAGGCCAAACCACAAACCAAGGCCAGCTGCTGCTAATACCACACTTGGGGCCACTTGGTGAGAGGTACAGGGTATGCCAAGTCCAGATGCTGCTTGTTTGAGAGATTTTAGGAAAGTCTGAAGAATGAGCCAAGACACGCCACTTGCATGCAAAAAAGCTTGAGTGGGCCCACA
>PVKM010015229.1:0-28109 GCA_004027735.1 Carollia perspicillata | reverse complement strand
CTGCATCTTTTTATAATATGTGATTTTATTTTGTTTTTTAAACTTACTTGAGATATAATTGGTATATAATGTTATATAAGTTTAAGTTATGCAAGTAATGATTCCCTACACTTACATACATACTTCAAAATGTTTACCACAATAAGGTTAGTTAACACATTCTTCACCTCACATAATTACCATTTTGATGTTGTTATTGTTATGGTGAGAATTGTAAAGCTCTCCTCCTATAGCAACGTTCATGTACACCATACAGTATTATTAACTACAGTCACCATGCTGTACATCTTATAACTGAAGATTTGTGAGCTTCGATCAACATCTCCCTGTGTACCCACCCCCAGCCCCTGCAGTCCCCATTTTATGATATTTCTATGAGTTGAATATTTTTAGGTTCCACATAGAAGAGAGATTGTACAGTATTTATCTTTCTCTGTCTGCCTTCTTTCACTTAGCATAATGCCTTCAACAACTATCGGTACTGTCATAAATACATTTATCACATTTTCTTTATCCATTCATCTGTGAACACTTAGGTTATTTCCATGTCTTAGCTATTGTGATTAATGTTGCAATCAGTGTAGGAGTACAGACATCTCTTTGAAATGCTGATTTCATTTCTTTTGAATATACAGAAGTGAGATTGTTGAATCATAATGTAGTTCTATTTTTAATTGTTTTAGGAGTCTCCATACTGTTTTTCACAGTGGCTGTAGCAATTTACATTCCCACCAACAGTGCACCAATGTTTCATTTTCTCTGTATCTTTATTAGCATTTATTATCTCTTATCTTTTTAATTACAGCCATTTAACAGGTGTGAGGTGAAGCTTATTGTGGTTGATTTGCATTTCCCTTTGACTAATGATGTTGAATGCCTTTTTGTGTACCTGCTGGCCAATTCTATGTCTTCTTTGAAGAACTATTGAAGTCCTCTGCCCATTTTTAAATCAGATTGTTTGTTTTCTTGCTATAGTGTGCCCTCTGTATCCTTGGGTTTCATTTTATGGATTCAGCCAACCATGGATGGAAATATTTGGGGGAAAAAAGTCATGTTGTTACCAACATGTACTATGTAGTTATGCCTACAACTACATAGGCCTAACTATGTACATACACTGAGTACCTAACTACCCAGATGGTTGTGTCTGAACATATATAACCTTTCTTTTTTCTTGTCATTATTTCCTAGCAATACAATATAATAACTAGGTAGATATATTTACCTCGTATTAGGTATTTAAGTAATATAGATATGGTTTAAAGTATACGGGAGGATATGCATAGGTTGTATGCAAATACTATAATCATTTTATAAAAGGGACTTGAGTGTCCATAAGTTTTGATATCAGCAAGGGTCCTGGAACCAATCCCCCAGGGGTACTGAGGGAGAATTATATTGAGTTGTATGAATTCCATATTTATCTTAGAGATTAATCTCTTATCATATATATGATTTACAAATACTTTAGGCTGCCTTTTCATTTTGTTGATTTTTTTCAGAAGCTTTGAGTTTGATGTAGTCTCACTTACTAATTTTGATTTTATTACTTGTCCTTTTGGTGTGTATGCAAAAAATCACTGCCAAGATAAGTTTTTTATCCATTTTGAGTAAAATTTTTTTGAGTGGTGTAAGATCAGGATCCAGTTTCATTATTTGATATGTGACTATCCAATTTTCCTACCCTTTATTAAGGAGACTGTCCTTTCCCCATTGAATATTTTTGGGCCCCTTGTCAAATGTATTTGATTGTATAGGCTTGGGTTTATTTCTAAGCTCTCAGTTCTGTTCTATAGGTTTGTGTCTCTGTTTTTATGTCAGTGCCACACTGTTTTGATTACTGTAGCTTTGTAATATAGTTTGAAATCAGGACATATGATGCTTCTATCTTTTTCTTTATCAAGATTTCTTTGGCTATTCAGAGTCTTTTATACTTTCATATGAATTTTAGGATTTTTTTCTATTTCTGTGAAAGGGATGTGCCTTTACAGCATAAATTTATGATAGGTGATCAATGGTTGTTTGTAGAATAAAGTATATTCAGCCACATTATTGTGCATAATTTTAAGTGTAATTTATATCCAGCTATGCCATATTTTACCACTACTCCTCTTTATTCAGAATGGAAAGTAAATGACTTTGCAGCTTTTAAATTTTCTAATTATTATTTCTCAAGTGGAATAAATTGCTACTGATAAAACATATTTCTTCGTCTACAATAATATTGGCATTTGTTACATGATTGCCATATGTAGATAATCATCTCTTCTTCAGCTATTCAAGCCTTATATTGAATACTGAAAACCTTGGGTACCCCCCAAAAGGAGGGGTATGTTAGAAGTTAACTCTTTGCATTGAAGATAGTTTGAGGCTTTTCCATTTTTTAAAACTTCATTCATTTTTAGGAATATATCATTTTAACAGACTTGTTCCAGTTTTTGTGTAGTCTGTTCTTAATTAGTTGTCTTCTTACAGAGCTTTTATTTGTTTGTTTGTATTACCTGTTTTCTGGGTCAAAGCCTCAGACCCTGAAAGACTGGTTCCCATTCTTTTGGCAGCTTCATTGAGCCTTTTGTGCCAGGTGCTGGGTTTGAAGTAGATTTCTGCTCTCTGGGAGCTCAAGTTAAGTGCCAGAGGCAAGCAATAGAGTGACTTACTGTTCTGAAACAGGTGTTCTCTGATAGAGTGTGATATAGGAACACACAAGAGGGGTATCCCGTTCAGCAAAGAGTAAATTGGGATCCTTTCCAGAGGAGTGGATGTTTATGATCTGTCCCTGGTGTGCAGAAATTGAATAGCTGTACTGTTTAAGTGAAGGTCATTATGTATTCTCATTTTCAAGTGAAAGCTAGAAACCTAGCTGCCTGGTAATCAATATAGTATTTGTTTTTACTGATAATAACTGACAGTTATAGCCTCTTAAGTTTTGTCTCTGTCATTTTAAACTTTATGTTGACTTTTGCACTATATTGTTTTAATTTTGAACCAGTTCTTCATTATATGTTTATTATCATTGTTTCTATCTTTTGTTGTCATTATGGAAGATTTTTAAATTTTCATCTAATTTCACATTTATTAAATATCCATAATTTAATATTGCTTCCATGTCAGACTATGAGTATGTCCTTCTTCTTTCCTTGCAGGTTTTTTTTTTTTTTTTACAATTTCTTTCCTTATTATTTGTTATGCATACTCACTTGACATTTAAAGTTTTGTTTGTTTTGTGCCAGGTAAGAATGATGTATTTAGCTTCTGTCACAGGACCATAAATAACGAAAAGGGCCGTTATTATTTCCTTCTTTTCAACAGTGTTTATATAGCCCATTGTAGTAAGTTTAATAATAGAGAATGTGATTATCCTTGTTGGGGGAAGAGAAGATTCAAAGAAAGCAGTGATGAGCAGGGTCAGTCGTCACAGTGGCTGAGTTAAAGTCAGGCTGATCTGCAACTTCTTAGTCTCAAAGACAACAGGAAGAACCAGGATCATGAAGGATATTGTCCCGATCCATAAGGCAGCCCTGGAAAACAGTGTACATGGGGCAACAGCATCAACTGCATCCGCAGCAGCTACTTTTAGGGCCTAACACAGGACTTCCAGGAGGTGTGCCAGGGGCTCTGTCTTCACTTCCTGGAAAGCTCTAGATTGTGACTGCTATATTTGACCTGTCTCGGTGGGAGAAAATTGAAACTCCATAGTGTTTGAGTGGCTGATTTTTTTTAAACTTGGGCACACTGGCCAATCTAAACCTGTTTAGGAGAATTTTCCCCACAGTGTGTCATGGAGAGACTCCCTACTTGCAAACATGCCCTCCAAGCTGCCCTGACTTATTACTTCTGTCCTCACTCTGATACCAGAGTGCAGCAGTGCAGATGGTTACTCCAGCTCTGGCCATCCCCCATGTTTCACTAAATTGACTCTTGACCAGAAGATCTCCTCAGTATCCCATTGTGGGGGCCATTGAGAAGGATATACCCCTGGCTGCTTTGTTTTGATGTGCACACTATATGGAATACAAAATGCATTACAGCTGTAATATGAGCGTAGCCACTGTGAATTTCTGTGTATTTGGAAAAGAGGGAGGGCTGGCAGCAGCTTAAACCACAGGATGGGGACTGAGGAGGGCAGAGCAGTAGCTTCCTTCCTCTGCATTTTTGTTAGACTTGTGCCTGTGTCGTCTGTGTCTAAGAGACAGGAAAAAAGTCAGTGCTCACGTTTGTCTTTAGATGTTAAAAATGATTTCAACCAAAAAGAAAAAGTAAGGCTGAAAGAGTTCCCTTACCTCAGCCCCAGGGAGAGTAATTGGCAGCGGAAGAATGGGCAGTGACCACTCAGGAGTGACGGGGACATGAGGCTGCGGGAACTTTAAGTATGTCTCCCAAGGAGTTGTCTGGAGGCTTTACGTCTTTTCTTCTGCTTTTACCAAACTCATACTTTGAGACGTTCAAGAAAACTTCATGAAAGTTCTCCAACTTCAAGATTGCCTGTTGGTAAATTTATTCCATCTTAATTTAAAGAAGAATTTTATGTGAACCTAGAGGTGAAATCTTAGAGCAAATGAGAAGATTTGAGAATTTATAGTTAAAAGTTAGGCCTTTCTGACTGCAGAATAAGTCAGTGAGAAAATAAATGTTTTGTATATTTGTAGAAAACCCACTTCTTCAATCCCGATGGAGGTCTCACTTAACCTTAGGTTGTATCATCAGGGAAGAGTAAGATAAGCAGTAAAATAAGCTCTTCCCAAGTATGCAGAACAGATGTTTGCTTTTGACGCATGTAGTGTCAGTATAGCTTGCTTGCTACCTGTGACTGAAGAGCACAAAGCTGCACGGGCAGCCATGTGGATGGTGGGATTGCTAGCTAGTGGATCTCTGAGAAAATGAAATCCCATCTTCTGTTTCTTATTCATTCCACCCTGTGTCCATGGGGATGCAACATTTGTGAAGGAATCAATTATCCATTTGTTAGAGGAGCCTTACAAATTATACATTAGCAGATTGATTTTTAAGGTTCACTGTTGGGGGACCGATAGCTTAAGTTGGGATGATGAGCAGCGTCAGGGGAAAAGAAGTTGCCACAAAGAACACCATTAAAAGCAGCTTTTGAAATGACCGTGAATTTATTCCTAATTGAAGAGCTGACATAATCCATACTGAGTGTATTTATTTCAAGCATTTTACATTAGGTAATTGATTATCACATGAGGAGTACATGTTGGTAATTTTGCCTTTTCTTCAAGTGTAAGATCTTGAGACCACCTGTAGTGGACTTGGATTTAGAAGGTATATGCAAGTCCTTGCCCCCTCCTGCTTTCTTGGGTTTCTTTTTTTGTTCCATTAAGGAAACATTTTTGTATGTTCTATAATGTCAGCTTGACATTATTGATTTTTTAATAAACTCACTTATATTGTTCAGGATTCCAAACATGTCTCCATTAGAAATAAAATTGTAGCTAATGGAAAATACAGCTGAGGACATTTTTTCTCTGGTCTTTTTTCCTCTGGTCTCTTACCTTTATCTACATCTACTCTAGCATCCTACTTTTGTAACTACACGTCTAAATTATATGTATAAGACAGGCCATTTGAAAAAAAAATCAGTGGTGAAGAAAGACAAAATCTTGCAGTCTGGTTTTTTCTTACACTCTTCCTCTTTTTTCCTGTTTCTTTTTCTATTGTTGTTATTATTTATTTCTAGTGTATAGCAGTGACAGATACATATGTCAGATTTGTTTCTATTTCTGAGAGGAATGATTTTCTATCATTGACAGCTGTAATATTGAAATCCAGTTATTTTTTTGTTCTCCATTAAATGTTGTATGACTATTATTTTGCAGTCAAGATTTATTTTAGTTTCTTTTTGTTTTTAGATTGGTGAATTTGCTGCATGAATATTTTAAAAATATTTATCTTTTGGTTACAAACAAAATAAATATTTGTTTTAGAAAATCAGCAAAACATAAAACAGAAACAACTAAATAATAATGTCTCAGCCCTAGATAAAACCAATGTTGATATTTTGGAGTATGTAGTTCTAGTCACCTGTATAATATATAAGTACCTGTGAATATAATAGTATTTATCAATGCTGAATTGTACTTACCCCAAGTTAGCCAAATTGTGAGATTTAGGGGCACAGTCCTCTAGACTGCCAAGCCTGCTAAAGACTTCTGATACCAACTACAAGTTCTGGGGGTTCCCAAATCTGCCCTCATGTTTGATGATTAGCTAAAGGACTCATGGAACTCACTGAAAGCTATTATACAGGGGTGGACAAAAGTAGATTTACAGTTGTGAGTATGTGAAACACAGAATTTATTCTTGTATTATTTATTTATTGTTAGTTACTGCATTATTTCTTATTATTATTAGTGTTGTTATTTTGTATCCTTACTTACGATTTATCTTTTGGGTAATGATGGTTGGTAATTTACCTACTTTTGCCCATACCTGTATTCATGATTATGGTTTATTTACAGGGAAAGGATACATGTTGAAAAATCAGCCAGAGGAAGAGATGCATAGGGCAGAGCCTGGCATGGTTCGAAAAGTGACACTTCCATGGTATTCAGGACAGCCTACCCTCCTGGCATATGTGTGCCTAGAAGCTCACCTTGGGGTTCAGGGTTTTTATTGGGGCTCTCTTATGTAGTCATTGCTTGATGGTTTTTCCACATGGTTGATGTCAGCTTCCAGGTTGCCTGATGCCCTGTGACCCAAAGACTTGATCCTAAATCATACGCTTGGTCTTTCTGGC
This sequence comes from Carollia perspicillata, assembly GCA_004027735.1. Lineage (NCBI taxonomy): Eukaryota > Metazoa > Chordata > Mammalia > Chiroptera > Phyllostomidae > Carollia > Carollia perspicillata. Next base: position 21,355 of record PVKM010015229.1, on the reverse strand, counting down.
ATGGCCAGCCCGCCTATCAGGTATGACAGGCCCCTGCCTTTAATGAAGATATCTCTATCATGTATGTTGGTATGACAGATTATCCTCCAGAAGCCAAGGGAAAAGGCTAGGCCTCTGTTTGGGCAATGCCAAATTCTCTTCTACATAAAACTCTTAATAACAAACCTAATTTATTTTGTGTTTATTCTTTTAATTATCATTTAGGTTCTTTGCTTTTAGAAATAAGGTAATTTACATTTTTCAGTGTCTTGCAAAAGAAACCTGCTGTGAAAAACATCTTTGTAAAACAATCTTTTCCTTGGGTATAATAGGCAATATATATTTTAAAGAATTTTGATTTGCCTGGTGAAATGATACTTTGGAAAGTTTTTCCAAATTTGAATTCCTACCAGCAGTGTAAGAGGAGCATCTATCTTTGTACTTCCTTGGCAAAACTAGGTACTTAAAGCATTTTTTCTGATTCTATATGCAAAACATCTATTTTAGTTTTCATGTATTTGTTGTTACAGAGGTTTACTCTTGTTCTCATTTACCTAGAATTTGTACTATTTATTTTGTGAGTTAACTATTTATGAGTAAAAAATCCAAATTTCTTTAGAAACTGAAGACAATTTAAAAATATACAGTAAATTTCAAAATTGTCTACAGTGTATGTGACAAGGGGTAAATATCCCTAATCTATAATAATCTCTTGTGAATCAGCTTTAAAATTGTGGACACTCCAGTAGTGAAGTAGTCTTTTTCTCTGGATTGAGGCCTAGAACTAATAGTTTAGAATTGCAGTTTTTACTGATGTATTAGCTAGCTTTTTCTTCAATTCTGTTTGAAGTGGCTCAAGAAGTGTAAAGTATTGGTACTCTCACTTGAAAATAGGTAAAGAAGGAGGTGGTGAATGAACAAATACTCTATCTTCTGAATGAGTCAATTAATGCAATTGTGTTGATTTTGGGGGGAGACACAAGTCAACTATAACTTATAATAACTTAAAGATAATTATTAATAAGACAAAAATAGAAAGATCACAAGATGGAGGTATAGATAGACACACTGTGCCTCCTGGAACAACCAAAATAAGGACAACAACCATTTGAAAACAAAATAACAACCAGAACTGACAGAAAATTGAACTGTATGGAAGTCGGACAACCAAAGAGATAAAGTAGACACATTCATCCAGACCAGTAAATGGGGAGGAGTGGGGCAGCCGGATGGAGAGGGGTCACGGCACAAAAAGTGGTGGCACTGGGCACACAAGATGGCAGCAGGCAGCGGCTGGCAGACCCCGGGTGTGGGGTGGCAACAGGCAGACCCAGTGACGCGGCAATTGTGAAGTGAGGCGCTGTGCGCAAGGTGGCTGACCAGGCGGTCCCACATTCGCCTGGTAGATAAACCAGGCGAAATTGGGGAGCGAGATAGACCACGCAACCCAGGGTCCCAGCACTGGGAAATAAAGCCTGAAAACACTGACTGAAAACACCTGTGGGAGTTGAGGAACAGGGAGACTCGAAGCCTCACAGGAGAGTTTGTTGGAGAGACCCACAGGGTCCTAGAACATATATAAGCCCACCCACGTGGGAATCAGTACCAGAAGGGCCCAGTTTGCTTGGGGGAGGTGGCAGAAGGGACTGAGATCCGACGGAAAGCAGAGCAAGCGCCATTGTTCCCTCTTGGACCCTGCCCCCACACACAGTGTCACAACCCAGTGACTGGGTTGACCCGCCTTGATGAACACCTAAGGCTCCACCCTTCACTACATGACAGGCGGGACAAGACAAAAAAAAATGGCCCAAACAGAAGAATAAATCAAAGCTCCACAGCAAATACAACTAAGTGATGAACAGATAGCCAAACTATGAGATGCACAGTTCAAAACACTGGTGATCAGGATGCTCACAGAATTGCTTGAATTTGGTCGCAAATTAGATGAAAAAATGAAGGCTATGCTAAGTGAAATGAAGGAAAATGCACAAGGAACAAATAGTGATGGAAAGGAAACTGGGACTCAAATCAATGGAGTGGACCAGAAGAAAGAAAGAAACAACCAAATAGAAAGGAATGAAGAAACAAGAATTCAGAAAAATGAGGAGAGGCTGAGGAACCTCCAGGACATCTTGAAACGTTCCAACATCTGAATTATAGGAGTACCAGAAGGGGAAGAGCAACAAGCAGAAATGTTATTTGAACTAATAATAAAGGAGAACTTCCCCAATCTGGCAAAAGAAATAGACTTCCAGGAAGTCCACGAAGCTCAGAGACTCCCAAAGAAGGTGGACCCAAGGAGGAACACACCAAGGCACATCATAATTACATTAGCCAAGATTAAAATGAAGGAGAGAATTCTAGAAGCAGCAAGAGAGAAGAGGACAATCACCTACAGAGGAGTTCCCATCAGACTGTCAGCTGATTTCTCAAAAGAGACCTTACAGGCAAGAAGGGGCTGGAAAGAAGTATTCAAGTTATGAAAGGCAAGGACCTACATCCAAGACTGTTCTCTATCCAGCAAAACTTTCATTCAGAATGGGAGGGCAGATAAAGTGCTTCTCAGATAAGGTCAAGATAAAGGAGTTCATCATCACCAAGCCCTTATTATATGAAATGTTAAAGGGACTTATCTAAGAAAAAGAAGATAAAAATATGAACAGTGAAAGGACAGCAAACTCACAGTTATTAACATCCACGCCTAAAACAAAAGCCGACTAAGTGGCCACCTAAAACAGGAGCAGAGCTACAGAAATGGAGATCACATGGAAGGTTAGCAACAGGGGAGTGGGAGGAGAGGGTGGGGAGAAGGTAGAGAGAATAAGTAGCATAGATGTTGGGGCAAAGATAGGGGGAGGGCAAGAGTAGTGTGAGAAATGTAGAAGCTAAAGAACTGATAACACGTGGACATGAACTAAAGAGGGAGAATGTGGATGGGAGAGGGTGTGCAGGGTGGAGGGGAATGAAGGGGTATGGGACAACTGTAATGGCATAAACATGTTATAAAAATATTTTTTCAAGTTTTTATTACTTTGAGTGAATACCTAAATATAATTTACTTTATTTTGTCTGTGGAGGCACTTTATGAAAATTAAATTGAATAATGATGAAAAAATAATAATACAAATATGCAATAACTTGCAGGCTCTCTGTGATAGCAGAGTGTAATTTGTCTCACTGTCTCGGCTGTTGGGATGACCCCTCTCTGGGTCCAACTCTGGTCTTTACACAGTTCCAGGTCTTTTTGTCTCACTTGTGGGAATTTTTAAAAAGGAGAAGAAAAAAGGAAAAAGAGATAAAATAGGAAAGAAAGGAAGAAGGAATAAAACAAAAAAAGAAGGAAAGAGGAAAAGGAAGTTGAAAGATAAAAAAATAAACTTAAAAAAAAAGAATTACTTTTAAAAAAAAAGAAGGCTTCAATCAGGCTAAACTGGTTTTGCTGGTCTTCCTAACTGCAGCAGGGTGAGGGAGGATTGGTTTTGCTTTTCTGCCTTACTGATTTGCAGTCAGTGAGCCTCCAGCCTAGCTCTCCAGCACCTTGTGGTCCCTCTGGTTCAACAGTTCCGGTGTGCACTCTCCCCAGGGCCAGCTGGGTGCCTCTCCCTGGGGCTTTGGGTGGTGGGTCCAGGCCTTCCTCAGAGTGCACTCTCCCCGGGGCTAGGGGTGTGGGCCTGGGGCCTTCTGTGAGTGTCCCCTCCCCGGGCTGTGGGCGTGCGCCCTGTGCCAGGCCATCCCAGGTCCCTCAGGTTGGGGTGTGCACCCTTCCCAGGGCTGTGGGGGTGCTCAGGGCCTTCAGTGCCACCTCGCAGTGGTGCCTGGAGGGGTGGGGAGGAGGCTGGAGCGGCTGCTGCAGGGAATTTCCCAAACTGTGTCTCTTTTTTCAGGGTTTTTTTTTTTTTTTTTTTTTTTTTGAGTAATTCCTCATGCTCAAGCCTACCACTCCCTAAAGCCGCCTGGCCTCTCACTTAGCTCAAGTCTCCTACCAGACCCGGTGCTGTCAGGGTTAGAGCCCATCACGGCCCAACTCTCTGCTCTCCCCAGCCAGTGTCCACAGACACTGTGGGTGGTCACATCTTCTGTGTGTTTGTCACTTAGTCCTTATTGCCCTGTCTGCGACTTCAAGCAATCAGGTCTCTCTAGCTGCTGTTCAAACCTTGTTTGGCAGGGTAGGGAGCCGTAGACCTGGCTCTCTCCCAAGAACTCTGTGGCAGACCCGGTGGGACCAGGCCTGGGACTGCCACCACTCTGGTCCTCACGCTGGTCCCAGGGACTTTATTTTCCTGAAGCACTCTCCTTACCACCTGGTTTTTCAATGTCCTCTACAATTTTCGGTCTTGTATCTTCATATGTGGTGGGATACTGATGGCTGTTTTCTCTGTTCCTCCGTAGATCGGCTAGGTTTTTCTCCAATGTGTAGGGGGAAGTGGAATCCACTCCCTCCTACTTTGCTGCCATCTCAACATTGTCTCTTAACATTTCACTATTGAGATTGAGCAATTTTTCTCCTAGTGTGCTAAGAGTTTTTAGTATGAATGAGTGTTAGGTTTCATCAACACTTTTTGTATCTATTGAAATGATCTTTCAATATTTCTCATTTAGTTTATTAATGCAGAAAATTATAATATATTGATTTATTTCCTTATGTTCTATCAGCCTTGTATTTCTGGAGTAAACTTGGCTTTTCTATATATGCTGACTTCATTAATATTTTCCTTATGATTTTTCCGACTCTGTTCACAATTGAGATTTACTCATACTTTTCCTTTCTTGTAATGTCTTTTTTGAGTTTTGTTATGGTAGGGTTGAGAGCATTTTCTTTCTCTTCTGTTTTCTGGAAGAATTTGTGTATGATTGGAATTTTTTATTCTTTGAACTGTTTTTCCTGAAGTTAATATTCCAGTTAGTGAGTTTAATAGTAAACAAGTAAATTACATAAGTAGTAAATAATAGTTTACTGATGTAAGTTAGTAAAGTATAAAAATAAATAAGATAGTTGTAAATACTAAGAAAAAAATAAAGCAGTGAAGGAGTTTTAATATATTTGGGTGAAATGTTGAAATTGTGGATCATATGACCAAAGAGTGTTACTGAGAGGAAGGCTACCAGAGAGACCTGGGAGAAGAGTATCCCAGACTCCATCAAATGAATGTGAAGACTCTGTGGCAGTAAAAGAGCAAGAGGGGCATCGTGGCTGGAGGAGACAGAATACGGCAGAGAGTGGATGAGGTCAGAAGTTGCAGGAAAGGTTGTCATGAGATCACTTATGACTGTCAGGTTATAGTAAAAACTTTGGGTTTTACAGTGAGATTGCAGGCTATTAGAAGATTTTAAGGAAAGGAATGACATCATCTGATCAACTTATTAACAGCATCTCAATGCTGGTTTGTTGAGAATAGACTTTTGGGAAAGTTAGGGCAAAGTAGGTCCAGAATTAGGAGATCACTAAGATAATTCAGAGAAGATTGATGGTGACCATAGGGGTGAGGAAAAGTGGTCAAAGTCTGGATAAATTTTGTTTGAAGAGATTATAGGAATTGCTGACAGATGTATATATAGAGTGTGAAAAAAAAATCAGGAGTCAGAATGGCTCCGAGGTTTTTTGCCCTGAGCAACAAGAAGAATGTATTAGTCCTTAACTGAGATGGGCTTGACATCAAGAAGGGCTTTTTTATGAGGTAATATGAGGATCTTAATTTTGGATATGTTTTAATTGAGATGTCTATTAGGCATCCAAGTACATATGTAAAGTAGGCAGTTATGTATATTGGTGTAAATAAGGAGAGGTCCAGTGTGGAGACAGAAATTTAGGAGTCATTTATGACCTGAAAGGGATACCAAGAGAGCCAGTGTAGATGTAAAAGAGAAGAGGCAGAAAGACCTAACCATGAAATGCAGAGATCAGGAGATCACGAGTATCTACCCAACAAGACTGAGAAGGAACAACCAGAAATTCAATAGAAAAATAAGGATGATAATCTGGCAACAAAGAGGAGAGAGTTGTCATCAGTTTTACATGCTCCTATTAGGAAGAGTAAGTTAGGATTGAATAATGACCATAACATTTAGTAACATGGGGGCATTTCATCTTAAAATTTACATGGAGGAGTTAAAATTCTTTTAAAAAACCAAGGAAAGTATGGGGAATTATGACTGGGTCTTGCCACTACCAAATATCAGAACATACTGTGTACATCTTATACAATTAGATCAGTGTGGAATTGATATAGCGGTGGACAGTCTGGCCAAGATGGGGGTGTAGGTAGATATGCTTTGCTTCCTTGTACAACGAAAGGAAGGACAACATCACATTTGAAGAGAAAAAACAACCAGAACTCCCAGAAAATCAAATTCCGTGGAAGTCTGACAACCAAGGAATGAAAGAAGAGACATTCATCCAGACTGTTAGGCAGGGCGGAGATGGGCAGCTGAAGTGGAGAGGACACATGGTTAGGCAACGGCTCCAGCCAGGCCAGGCAGGAAGGACTGGTGGTTGTGGTGGCAGAAGAAACTCCCCGCCTCACAGGAGAGTCCATTGGAGAGACCCACAGGGTCCTAGAACATACACAATGCAACCTACCCAGGAATCAGCACCTGAAGGGCCCGATTTTCTTGGGGGTAGCGGAGGAAGTGATTTAAAGCTGGCCGAGAGCCGTGCAAGCAGCATTGTTCCCTCTCAGACCCCTCCCCAACATATGGCACCCCAACACTGTGAAGTAGGTTGCCCGCCCTGGCAAATACCTACTGTTCCACCCCTTACAACATAACAGGCACATTGAGACAAAGAAATATGGCCCAAATGAAAGAACAGATCAAAGCTTTAGAAAAAAATACACCTAAGTGATGAAGAGATAACTAACCTATCAGATGAACTGAGTATGGTCGCAAAACAGAGGAAGAAATGAAAGCTATGAAAAGTGAAATAAAGGAAAATGTACAGGGAACCAACAGTGATGGGAAGGAAACTGAGACTCAAATGAATAATTTGAAACAAAAGGAATAAATAACCATTCAATTGGAACAGAATGAAGAAGCAAGAATTCAAAAAAGTGAGGAGAGTCTTAGCAACTTCCGGGACAACTTTAAATATTCCAACATCCAAGTTATAGGGGTGCCAGAAGGAGAAGAGGAACAGCAAGAAATATGACAACTTATTTGGAAAAAAAATACAGGAGAACTTCCCCATTCTAGCAAAGGAAATAAACTTCTAGGAAGTCCAGGAAACCCAGAGAGTCCCAAAAGAGTTAGACCCAAGGAAACACACACCAAGGCATATCATAATTACATTAGCCAAGATTAAAGATAGGGAGAGAATCTTAAAAGCAGCAAGAGAAAAGGAGACAGTTAATTGCAAAGGAGTTCCCATAAGACTCTCAGCTGATTTCTCAAAAGAAACCTTGCAGGAAAGAAGACGCTGGAAAGAAGTATTCAAAGTCCTTAAAGGCAGGGACCTACATCCGGGATTGCTCTATCCAGCAAAGTTATCATTTAGAATGGGAGGGCAGGTACAGTGCTTCCCAAATGAGGTCAAGTTAAAGGAGTTCATCATCACCAAGCCCTTACTATATGAAATGTTAAAGGGACTTATCTAAGAGAAGAAAGATGGTCAAAACTCCGAACAGTAAAATGACAATAAACTCATGACTATCAACAACTGAACCTAAAAAAACAAACAAACTAAGCAAACAACTGAAACAGGAACAGAATCAAGAAATGGAGATCACATGGAGGGTTATCATTGAGGAGGTGGGAAGGGGAGATTGAGGGAAAAGGTACAGAGAGGGAGTAAGAAGCATAAATGGTAGGTACAAAATAGACAGGGGAGGTTAAAATTAGTATAGGATATGGAGACGCCAAAGAACTGACATGTATGATGCATGCACATGAACTAAGGTGGGGGAATGCTGGTGGGAGTGAGGGTGTAGGGAGAGGAATAAAGGGGAGAAGAAAATCGGGACCATTGTAATAGTATAATGAATAAAATATACTTTTTATAAAAGAATATATCTAAAACATAGTAAGTACTAAAAAAAAAAAAATGAAATAGCAGTGGACAAAGACCAGAATTGAACACCCAGATGATTATTTTAGGGTATATAGACATTTATAATACAATAAGCATAGTTCTTTTTAGAATGAGAAGGATGGATTATTTAATAAATGGAGCTAGCCCAACTGGATATCCATTGGAAGAAAGTCAAAGAAAATAAAAATGAATCTTGTAAGTATTAAAGACTTAAATATTAGAAATAAAGCAATTACCATCTTTCAAAAATCATAGTGGTCTACATATACAATGTCTGTTTGAGGAATTGTGCCTAGACCTCATATCCTAAAAATTAAAAAAGAAATTTACCAGAAAACAGCAAACATGTAATAGAAAAATGGGTAAGAAATGTGAACAAGCAGTTAGCATAAGTTCAAGTTAATTTGCCAAAAGACTTAAGAAAAATATTTAAGTTTATTGATAGGGAAATAAATAAATGAATATTGATCTTTGGTATTAAAAAAGTATTTAAAAAATAACTTTTGTGGCTAACAAATGTGAGGGAAAGAGGATTCTAATTCTTTGTAGGTACAATTCTACCCCCCACCCCAGTATGGCATATGTGTTGGCACAAAAGTTTTCTCCTGAGAAAGAAACACATTGTAATAAGAAGTTTGGTTTATTTGTATGTAGAATACCACTGGTTGGCTTAGGCCCTGAGTATTAGTTACTGTGGTTCTAGACAGCTCACATAACTCTTGAGGCCTCGTTTTCCTTGTGAACCATCTATCCGCACTGACTGCTTTCCTGAGTTTGTAAGGATCAGACAATGTGTCTGTCACGGCTTTGGAAATGATACATTGTGATTCAGAGGATATTAGTTCAGGGCATGAGCTTTTTATTTTTTTTAATTTTAATATATTTTATTGATTATTCTATTACAGTTGTCCCATTTTTTCTCCCCTTTTTTCCCTCCTCCCTGTACCCTTCTCTCGCCACCGTTCCCCAACCGTATTTCATGTCCATGGGTCATACATACAAGTTCTCTGGCTTCTCCATTTCCCATACAGTTCTCAGCCTCCCCCTGTCTATTCTGTACCTACCATTTATGCTTCTTATTCCCTGTACCTTCCCCCGTTCATCCCCTCCCCCTGCTCTTCCCCACTGGTAACTTCCATGGGATCTCTATTTCTGTGATTCTGTTCCTGTTCTAGTTATTTGCTTAATTCATTTTTGTTTTTGTTTTTTAGGTTTGGTTGTTGATAGTAGTGAGTTTCTTGTCATTTTATTGTTTGTATTTTTAATCTTCTTTTTCTTAAGGCATGAGCTTTTTAATAGTACAAGTCCAAGAACAAATTATGTAAATTGTGAAGTATATCTGAGAAGAAAATGTGCTTCTGAATGTGTGTCGTAGTGAAGAAGGGCTTGTGAAGGATCTGCATTCTGCATTGGACTGGGTTTCGTAGGCCTGGAGCTGTACTGTGTAATAGAACTTTCTGCAGTGATGAAAAGCTGTGGTGACTGGTTTCTAATACAGTAGTTCTAGTCACACGTGTCTTTGGAGCACTTGGCATGTGTTAGTGCCACTGAGAAACACATTCTTAATTATGTTTAATGCTAACTAATTTAAATTTCTATATAGTCATATGTGGTTAGTACTCTATTGAACAGGACAGGAATCCTTGACATTGGTCGGGTTTAACATACATATTAAGTTATAGCTTGGGGTAGATTATAACCAAGTGCCACTCGTAACCATCAGAGGTATGTTAGGTTTATATATGCCAAGAATAAAATGAGTATTAAAATGTCATTTGGTAAGCAGGAGACCAGAATGAAGAAACCGTTAATAGAAGATATTTACTGTGGAAAGCATTTATCCAAAGAAGACTGTAGAAGCTCTGAGCATTCATACTTCTCAGAAGTGCAGACGTGCTGGGTCTTGGTGCTTTCCTTTTTCAGCTTTTGTGTTACCTCACTGCCATCGCAGGGGTCTCCTGCAGGACACCTCTTCATTGCTCTCAAGGTCAGAGCCCTGGCTCTGTCGTTTTTCTCTTGTGACTCTTATCCATGGTCTTTAGTTTATTCTCTTGTAAAATGGATCAAATATCCGTTTTCAAGGCCTTTCCTCTTCTAACAGTCTGGGAACTTTTTTAAAAATCCTTACCCAAGAATATGTTTTTTGATTTTAGAAAGGGGTGGGAGAGAAATAGTGATGTGAAAGAGAAACATTGTTCAGCAGCCTCCCATAAGACCCCTACCAGCTGAACCCGCAGACTAGGTATGTGCCTTGACCAGGGATTAAACCCACAAATTTTAGGTGCATGGGACGGTGCTGTAACCAACTGAGCCACACTGGACACTCTGACCAGGGCTAATGTTTATAATACATTAATCCTTACCTGAGGACATGCTTATTGATTTTAGAGAGGGGAATGGAGGGAAAGAAATAGGGAGAGAAACATCAATTGGTTACCTCTCATACACACCCTTACTGGGGTCCGAACCTGCAATCCAAGCATGTACCTTGACTGGGAATTGAACCAGCAAACTCTTGGTTTATGGGATGGAGATCTCAACCAACTGAGCCACACTGGCTAGGGCTAAGGTTAGATATTTAAAAAAAAAACTAATTTGCAACCTCATGTTGTGATCAATAAAGGCTTACTTTTTGGGGTTACTTTGTTCTTGTCATGTTTTGTGTAAAATAGTGGGGAGTTGCCATTATTTAAGAAGTAAAAAAAGAGCTTGTCATTTTTCATTTTCAACATTTACTGATTTATTTTTTACTTTTATTAGATTATCCACCTGCTTGAATATTTTAGTAAATAAACAGCTATATAGAGAACTTGAAAGCAGTGAAAAAAATTTTAATGTACAATTGTGTATTTATATTGTATTTGGGAAAATACCGATGAAGTAGAAAGCCTGATGTGTATCTTCATAGATTTTTAAATTTAAGGTTACTCAAAAGGATGGAGGATAACAGTTAGTTAATATATAGTTAGTTAATATAGTTAGTTAGTACTTTCTGGATTTCCCACAGAAAGTACTAAGCATATAGTATAAATAAAAGTTGATTTAGTAATTTATAAGAGAAGAACAAATAGATTGTCTGGTGAACCAAAGTAAAACAACTAAATTTTTTTTCCATGATGATTTCTATTTTGGTTTTTGTTTTGTTCTTTTAATGGATTTGGTTGGGAAAGAATTTTAGGAGTGTGGCATGAATAGAACAAAACAAATAAAAAGGCATATAACAGCCCTGGCTGATGTAGCTCAGTGGATTGAGCACAGGGCTGCAAACCAAAGGGTTGCCTGTTTCATTCCCAGTCAGGGCACATGCCTGGGTTGCAGGCCAGGTCCTCAGTTTGGGGAAGGTAAGAGGCAACCAACCACACATTGATGTTTCTCACCCTCTCTTTCCCCTTCCCTTCCCCTCTCTCTAAAAATAAATAAAATCTTTTAAAAACTTAAATAAAAGGCCTATAACACGTAAGAAAAATAACATTTGATTATCAATATGTATTTTCCTAAAGTTTCATATGTGTGTGTGTGTTGTTTTTTTTTATAGAGTCCTGTGAAGGTCAATCAGGTTAGCCTGGACGAAAGTGGAGAACACATGGGCGTGTGTTCGGAGGATGGCAAGGTATGGCGCTGATGTGGTCACCTTAAAAGCATTCTAGCACTGAGGACTGGGCTGTCACCCAAGTCCAGATGCTTGGGAAAGCACTCTGCTTCTTGGATACCTGCATTAAGAGAAACTTGGTTATTCTTTTTGGGTATGGACTTGCTACTGATTGCTCATAATTAAAGTAAAATATATTTTTTCACAAATGTGCCTTAGGAAAAGTAATTACAAGAATGTCAATAATATAACTAGTATTAAGCTGATTAACAGCTGTGGCAGGGGGACATGTCACCTTAATCATTACTGCTGTGCCACTTAGACTTCAGTGACTAGTCTGCAGTTCCAGTAGTTTAATGCCTTTCTGCCATAAATCCACAAAATTGGATTTTGTGGGCATGATTTCTGTGGGCTGGTGGTTTTCATTTTCACACAAGTTATGAATGTTTCTCATGAACTATAGAATCTTTTGATAAGCAATCATAGTTTATCAGAAGAATAAAGTGTCTTACAATAGTCACATTAAATAAATGTAAAATCAATATATGTACAGTTTTCTAAAAACCTGGCACCCACTTCCTCGATCGAGGACATACATCATTTGTGCAGTGTATAACTAACAATTATCAGTGCTTCTTGCTGATGTTGAGCTGTGACATTTAGTGGTTGTGGTGATTGATTTTCCACTTATAAGAATGTCTTTTTTGTTTTTCAGTCAATGGAAGTCTTTTCTAATGTTGGTTTGCAATGATAAAATTCTCATGCACAATGCATTTAAGATACTTTTCTAAAAATAACAGTTTAAGAAGAGAATGCATTAAAAATCATTACAGAACCTTACCTGTTCCTGACTGAGGATAGCAGATTTTCTAATCTAATTTTGTTTTTTTTATGTGATCTAAATTTAATGTGCCATTAGGTTGAGTAAATTAAAAATGTCCTCAGTATAAAAGATTTATACCCATTTAATCTGTTAACAAAAGAAAAATGAAGCTGTCTTGACATACAGGAATGCATTTTATGTATCTGTGCCTAATGTTTCATAAAGAGTCTTTTGAAGTAGTAATTAGAACACTGTGTGTTTCAAAAAGCACTGTCAGATTTTACAGTACCTTCTGAAATTCTGCGATGAACCAGACTGTCAAAGAGAGATTGTGGGAGGAGTTGGTATGTGCAGAAATTGAGGAGAATTATCCAAACTATGAAAATGTTCTTATATTTATATACTTGTAAGAAAGATCTTTATTTTCTTAACAACTAGGAATTCCTTCTGGGCTGTTACCAATTTAATTGAACTAATTTATTGAAAGAAAATATTCAATTTTTGAATTAAAAAAAATTTTTTTACTATGATAGTTTATCTAGAAATTTTCAGAGCTTTAAATGTTGAAGAATTATTATTGGATGTGGCAGAATGGATATTTTAACTACTTCTGGTGAATAATGAGATGACCTTCAGATGTCTTGTGGGGTACACTTGACAAACACCTCTGTTTTTCAATTTTAGTCACATTTATAACTGCTGTATTTTTGTGTAGTCCCACGAGACCTTTTAAAAATGGTTTTCTTATATATTTTATTAGTAAAGGTGGAATTGTAAATAAGTATTTCAGGGCATATTTTTATGTAAGCTTGCCTTTACCATGGTTAGTTGGTATTGTGAAAATTGAGTAGCTAGCATAGAGTGACCTGGTAAAGTGGTTAGTGATGGTAGAGATCATTGCATAGATAGACTGTAAATATCTAGGTGAATGCATCTTAAAAGGACTGTGCTTTTTCTTTCTTTAATGTATTAAGACTCCTAGATAATAATCATCTGTGTTCTGTTTTAAAGATAACCTTTGATATTTGTATTCAGTTTTAAAGTCATAATTCCAACAGTTGTTTAAAATGTACTCTGTTTATTCAGCTGGTATTCATTTCTATGTTTATTCCAGGGCTTTGCTGTGCTTGAGTTCTAAATTTTGAGATACATTCACACATATATTGTGCATGTGTGGTTTCAGTTTACCGGCATACATTTTCAGTTAACTTTCTGATAAGTATATACAAGATTTGTTATTTAATCTCTTACATATATAAATGTTACCTTAATACATATACTAGAATTAATTTAGTATAGAGTTCTGGGTTAAATAATTTTTCTCTCTAAATTTCGGACATGTTTTTCCCTTTTATCTGACCTTCATTTTTGTAGACTTCTCGTTCTTTCACAAAACCTTTTTAATTTTTTTCTTGTCCTGTCTTGGAGCTCAGACTAATAACAGCAGCAACAACAATGACAATAAACGTCTCTTGTAATGCAGTTTGCTAAATTATGTCTTGTTTGGGTCTGCTTTCGTTAATTTTGTCTGGAACACAGTAAGTACTTTTGATCCATATTCTGAAGTATTGTTTTCATTTCAGGAAAGTTTACTTTACTTCTGATTTTGATTATTGCTTCAGTTCCATTTGTTTTCATTTCTCCAAAGAAACTCAATAATGCTTATGCTGGAGGCAGTGTCCTGCAGAGGCTAAGAGCAGAGCTCTGTAATTCTACCTGCCCGTGTGGTGGAACCATTCTCCTGAACCATGGTGGGCATTATGTTTGCCCTCCTAGTACCTCCACTTCCTCAGCTGGGCAGTGAGCACAGTGGGAGTCCTGCCTGGGAGTGCCTCAAGGTTCCAGGTGTATTGTGAGCTCTCAGCCTAGATTAACCATTTTTATTGCTAACCATTCATTTCTTAACCCATTGCATTCTGGCCTCTTCTCCGCCTACGTTATGGTACCTAAACTTTTCAGGTTAAGAGGGTGAATAAATCAGCACTATTCACCCTTCCTCTCTTTCCTAAAATATATAAGTTGTAAGAAAATTGGTCATATTGTATAGCATACCCCACCCACCCACCCACTACATATGTGCTTTGCTTTCTCATTATTTTTATCCTCTCATTTCTTTGTAGTCAGGGAGAGGTCTTTTACTCGTTTGTTCCCTTTGCTGATTTGCTTTTCTTCTGGTGTCAACTTTACTTTCTGGAGTAGAATTTTATTCCATTCTGCATTTTTAATATTCCCGAAATCTTTCTCTCCTAGCTCTATTTTCATATCAGCCTGATAGATATTTTTTTTAATTGCAACTTCTTATGTATCATAGTAGGTCAGGCAGTATGGTCTACTGTTTGAGTGAAATTACCTGCTCCTGGTTTTAGCTGTGTGATACCAACAAAGTTATTCATATCTCTCTGTGCCTTAATCTATTTCCAGCTCTATAAAATGAAGATAATAATAGTACCTACCTCATTGATTATCAGGAGGAATAAATGAATTAATATATGTAAATTGTTTGGGAAAGTACCTAGAGCAGAAGAAACACGTAGTAATTATTAAATTATCTTCCTTTTGTTATCATCACCATCAATGACGTCAATCTGTATTTCTGTGCCAGATTCGTGGAGGTCTTTTCTTCTTATTCAAGTCACCAAAGAGTATTCTAGTTTTTCTTTCTTTTCTGGATACTATTAAACATTTTTAGAAGCATGGTTTTTCTCCCTCAAAGTCGTTGGAATTTTGTTCTGCAGTATTCTTTTTATAGCCTTTGTGTGTGTGTTTGTTGCTTGTTTATTCATTTCAGAACAAGAAGAACTCTTTCTAAACCTCTGTTAGCAAAGAGATTGATGTGTGACTGCTCTTGGCCATTCATGTTATCATTTTGGGTGTTGTAAAATCCCTTGTTAGCTCCACATGGGCTCTGTTAATGAGCTCAATTTCCTCTCACCAAAGGTAATCAGTTAGGGCAGCTGCCCCAGAGTGAACTGGGAGCTTCTCTTGTCATCCTTCCCTGCTCCCTGCTCTCTAACACTACAGGGGTGGAAAATATGAAAACCAGCAATTTCCCCACTGGTACCCTCCTTCAACTACCTCCATCAATATAATGACAGTCTGCATGGTCATCCCTGTTTGAATTGTTGACATGTTGTTAGTGGAAAGCTGGGGTTTGAGAGACTTACAAGGGAAGTACCAGTTGGCAGGGTGTCTGACCCTCTTGCCACCTCACTCAGTCACTCAACATCAGATGGCCTGACACCCAGTTCTGTGGTTGGCAAATACATAGAAATCTATGCTAAAGTGCAGAAGAATGCATACCTTCCTTATTGTTTCATGAGGGTAGCTCTTCTTTACTTCACGCAGTAAAACATGTATCACATACCTTCTTCTTTGGTCCTAACCATATGTCTCTATGGTTTTGTAGTTCAATGAGAAATCAGAGGATTTCTCTCTAGGACTTCGCAGTAGTGTGATTATAAGGTCAGTTGGTCAGTTTTTCTGAATTTTCTATTTTCCTTCATTAGGTATCTTGGTGACCAATTGGAAAAAGTTTTTAGGGTTGCTATAGGGGATACCACTTCCAAAAGAATCCTCTCTATTTTAACCTTTATATGCTTCTTAGGTGAGGTCTTCCTAAAAACTCTCTAGGCTGTCGTTCAGTGGAGTCTTTTCACAGATGTGTAGGATATTCACTGAAAAAATGACCAAGGAGAGTGAGGAAATGAATGAAAATTATTTTGGATTTTATTACTTTTAGTAATGTAACTAAGACCAGCTAGTTTGGGCTGTCGCATAAGTGAAATAAACTGAAACATCAAAGGCTTTACAGTTCACCCTCTTGTACTGATAAAGTTTCTGAGATCTTGTGAAGTTATATTGTTTTGTTTTGTTTTTTATCCTGAAGGAAAAGATGAGGACAGTTAAGGAAAATGTTATTTAGTTAAACACGGTAATAGAGACTGACCTAAGAGTTCTAGCTTTGCCACCTTCAGGGAACACTCCTCTAGTCCTGCTCTGGGTGTGACAGAACTTTTGCTTCTGACTAGTTCTCATGGGTAGTGATGAGTGTCAGCCTATTTGCTAAGAAATTCTTTGATTTGCTCTCTTTTCTTCAATATGGATTCATAATTTTTACAGGGATGTTTAGCCCTGGCAATTTATAATTTAATTTTTACCATTAGACTCACAATCCTAATCATTATCTTCTCATTTACTGATACCTCAGTCTATTTCAACAGGCTTATGCATCATTTGTTTACATCTCAAATACTTTTCTCTGCAATGAACATCACTTAAGTTGTATTCTTAAAATCACTTTTTCCTTACTATAGACAGAAGGAAGTTTATCCTTTTGAATTAATAATCTGCTTCATTTTTCAACCTCTGTGACAGAGTTGCATAATTCAAAGTCTAATATTCATCTTCAGTTTGGCAAATATTTGCTATTTTTTATTTTTTTCCTATTTTATTACACTTTATATAGAAAGATAAATTGCTTATTTGCAAATTTTAAGCTCTCTCACATAATGATAGTATATAGAAAAATAGGACTTGAAATATTTTTCTTGCTTTTGATGACTTTAGATAAGTCATTTATTTTTCTGCAGAATCATCTGTTGAATAGGCATAATGGTGTTTGCTCTCATACCTAATGGTTTTGCTATCAGGACCAGAAGAGATGGGGCAGGATTTTCAGTGTTGACTACATTCTGTCAGTTACAGACCTCCAAAAATACAGTTTCACCCCGACCCACCCACCAAAAAGTTTAATTTGTCTAGGTTGGAGTCTAACCATTAGTCACTGCAGCGCAGGCAGATTTCAGAACCACTGAGGTAAAGCATGTGGAAGCATTTAGAGCTATGTTAGTGGTCATAATACAAGATTTGACACAGGAACATGTCACATTGTTGTACAGAAGTAGCTAGTCTTGGAAGAATTTAAACTTCCTATTCAGCCTGAAATTCAACTGAGGTAACAAACTTCAGTAAGTTGACTACTTTTTGATTTACTCTATTAAGATTCAGATGATATAGTACCACCCTTACTTTTTTACCCAATTTTCTTGGATTTTGGGGTAAACTTCACATGGGTAAGTAAAACTCTGAATGCAGTGCTTTTCTTTCTTACTTCTTAATCACCATTTTACATAAATCTATTGCCTCTCTGCATATACATTTATATAAAAGTAGTGATTTGATACCTTCTAAACAATGAGAAGGTGGTGGTGGGCATACATGTATTGTTATGTTAAGAGTACATTCTGCCCTGGCTGGTGTGGCTCAGTAGATTGAGCACCAGAGGGTCACTGGTTCAATTCCCAGTCAGGGCACATGCCTGAGTTGCAGGCCAGGTCCCTAGTAGGGGCCATGCAAGAGGCAACCACACATTGATGTTTTTCTCCCTCTCTTTCTCTCTTCCCTTCTCTCTAAAAATAAGTAAATAAAAATCTTAAAAAAAAAAGAATACATTCTAAAAGACTACTTCAGGGTAAGTCAGATTCCTTTAGTTACATTGTACCATGTGCTGTTCTTAGAACCCAAATAACACATTTAGCACAGGGTTAAAATCAGCAGTCGCAAAATGAATGGAGAGTCCTATAGATTTTAGCTTTTAGTGAATAGATTTGTCTCTAATAATTTTAACGAGTAAATTTTCTTCTTTGAACTTTCAACAACGAATCACTCACATCTTACCAAGATTAAAACAAAAGAAATCAAAAGTTAGAATAGTTTTATATCTATTTAAGAAATTGAATTTGTAATTAAAAGCTTCTCACAAAGAAGCCATTAGATTCAGATGTCATCGCTAGTGAATTCTTACAGAATTTAAAGAAGGAATAATACCACTTTTCTAGAGACTAGAAAAAACAGTAAATACATTCCAAGTGTTGGGAAATAGTTCTGAGTGGCCCTAATAGTTCCAGGTGTTTGAGGGCTTCTAGAATTCTTAGGCTCTACTAGTGAAAGTTTACATTGATCAAAATCACTTCGTAAAATAGTTTGGCTATCTGTTAAATGTGAACAGATGCGTAACTTCTGACTCAGCAGTTTCATTCCTAGTTATATAACTGTGTACACAAATGCAGCAAAAGATTTATAAAGAATGTTTATTGTTTCATTACCATAATAGCCCAAATCTGGAAACAACCCAGGTGATCAATGGAAGATGGATGATACATAAATTTCTTCTATTGAAATACTACACAGCAGTGAAAAAAATCAGTTACTGCTATCTACAACAATATGGGTAAATCTCACAAAGAAAATGTTGAGCAAAAGAAACCAGTAAAATAGCTTATGGTTTCATTTATATAAAATTCAAGCACTGCCATATCTTATGTATGGTGATCAGTTTCAGAGTAGCAGTTAGTTTGTGTCTGGGCAGGGACACAGAGGAACTTCCTGGGTTCTCTTTTCTTGGTCTGGGTGGTAGTTGCAGGGCTGTGTTCATGTCATAAATTTTGTGAAGCTGTAAATTTATCATTTGTGCCCCTTACAATATGTGTTATTTATTTTTTAAGTAAACAACTCAGAAAATAGGTAAGTATGAGTAAAGTAGCCTGGAACAACTTTAAGGAAGGCACTGATAAGTAGGAACTTAAATCATATGTTTATACACTCTTAATATATTCAGCATAAGATTGTAAATGAAGTGCAATTCGCCCAATCTTTATATGACTCAAAAATGAAGCTCCTTTTTTCTTTAAGGGAAGGAAAATAATTCTTTTAGGATATCCTATGAGAAGCTCATAAAACAATACTAATAACCTATTCATGTTTTATTTTAAAAGTTGGTATCATTTAACTTAAAAAAATGTGTAGTGAGTAAAGGGAACTCTATCCATGAGATGCTTTAAAAAGTCTAATTGCAGTGGAGTTCTCTTACCCTATGAGAATTGTTTCCATTGGATATGTGATGGAGATCATAAGAGCCCTGGGTTATTAAATGTTTTACTTTATTTTTTTTTTAAAATTTGTGTTCTCACTGAATCATCAGCCTTCTTTGCTGCTCTCATGGTGAAATGACAGGATCTATTTCATTTTCAGGTGCAAGTGTTTGGACTCTATTCTGGAGAAGAATTTCATGAGACTTTCGACTGTCCCATTAAAGTAAGTATTCAGTAAGTTTTAATTTTTCTAAGGGTATTCTCAGTGAAGGCCATAAGGATTTTAATACTTTGAGTACTACCAATTTTTCATTAATTTTGTCAGTAAGCATTTATTAAACACAGTGTACTAGGTACTATTTGATGCTTTAAGGGAGCACAGGATGTGTGTTATGTGATTGTGATCTCAGCTTATCCTCAAGAATATTCTTGTAGTGAGTGCAGTGGTATACAGACACACATACAATATCTGTGATAGTGACTCAAGCTGATAAAACAATACTAAGGAGCCCAAAGCTGAGAGCAGTTTCTTTTCGCTGTTTTTGTTAGTGATGGCTTTAGATGTTTGACTGGATGTTAGTAAATGGAAAGGGCAGATGGAGAAGTTGGCTTTCCATGGGGAAGAACAATATAATAGAAATGGAGTTGCTAGAAAGTTCAAATGTGTTCAGGATATGGCAAATAGTCTAGTCTAGATGGTGCATAAAATACTGATATGGCAGGATTGTTAAATAGGCAGATGGGCTGGCTGTATTTTTAGGCTAATGTATTTGGACTCTGTCTGATAGATAAGGAGAAATTACTGAATGTTTAAGAGAAAAGAAGTGACATAAACTAAGCTAAGCTTAAGGAAAATCAATATGGGAACTGTATGTAGTATAGATTGGGGGGCCGATAGCCACAACTGGCAGGAAGGCCAGTTTTAGGTAACAGTTTCACTAGTTAAAGTGATTATTGCAGTTGGGAAAGGAAGAGGTCATTTATTGTTTTCACTTGTTTATTCTAAGATTTATGGGTTGACAGGTAAAGGGGAGATAGGGTCAGATAGTCAGATTTGACTTTTAGTAAGTCAAATCTGTCATGATAAAGGATGATTTAAGGAGGAAAGTGACTGGGAACAAGAGACAATTTAGAAGGCTAATGTGGTGCTGTAGGCAAAGGCATTACAGGATATCAGTAAAGAGAGCAACAGTGAGTCCCAGATGGGTATCTCAGTGGTTAGAGCATTTTTCTGCTATGCCATGGTTGTGGATTTGAACTCTGGTCAGGGCACATACAAGAAGCAACTAATGAATGCATAAATAAGTGAAACAACAAAACTGATATTTCTTTCTCTTTCTCTCTCTCCCCCACCTCTAAAATCAACAACAAAAAATTTTTAAAGAGCAATAGTGAATATAGGCATACGTCAGAGATATTGAGGGTTTGCTTCTAGACCACTGTAATAAAGCAAGTTGGCAATAAAGAAAGCCATAATCTTTTTGCTAGTGGAGGGTCTTGACTTCAGTTTCTGAAAAGCACAATACCTGTGAAGTGCAGTAAAATGAGGTATGCCCATATTCAAGATGGAGTAGAAGAAATGAATTCGGAAAGCCTTTGGGAGGTAGAGTTAACAAGCCTTAGTGATGGATTTGATGGGAGTGATGAAAGGTGAAGGAGATGAGGGTAAATCTAGGTATATGCTTTCGCATTGGGGTGGGAATATCATCTTGCAAATAAAGGGTGATTTGAGTAAGGACGTTGCTGATTGGGTTCTGAGTTTAGATAGCTGTAGTATATTATGGAGACTTTGGAAACATGAGTGCGGAGCTCAGGATGGAGATTGGGCCTAAAAACACAAAGTTGATAACCAGAGCTGAGTAAAATGAAGCCACTTTTAAAGATATCTAGTATCTAGTAATTCTAGAAATCTAGATGATGAAATTAAAGTCAGGTAGCAGGGTGGGGGTGTGGTGAATGACAGCAAGGGATCTAAGAAGAATCAGTTAGAAGGAAGAGAGGAGACCCAGAAGAGTGGTGTCGGGAAGCCGAAGGAGAGAGGGTTTCCAGAAGGAATTAGCGGGCAGCACTGT
>PVKM010015228.1:0-28078 GCA_004027735.1 Carollia perspicillata | reverse complement strand
AAAATACACGTATTTTCTGTCTCTGGATTTCAGAAAAGAATAAAAATTTTAAGTTAATTTATTCATTAGAATGTGATAGAAATCATATCATGACCTTCCTATTGTGATTTTGGTCCTGTTTTAAGGAAAATTTATTTTTATGCCACCTGCAGATTAGTAGTAGTTCTGTATTATAAAGTCATTACCCAACAGAACTTTCGTATATATCCTCTCTTTGGCTGGCTCTGATTTCATTCATTCTGTTTATATTCCAGCATGCCTACTAAGTGCTGGACCTTGTTCTGGATTCTGGGACTATAGCAGTGGACAAAGACAAAAATACTTGCCCTCATTGCACCTTGCACTGTAGTGAGAGATAGGAGGCAGAGACAGACACTAAACAAATAAGTAAAATAGGTGGTATGTTAGATAATGCTAAGAGCTATGGGAAAAAAATTAGGCAGAGCCAGGGAGTTGTTCTAGTCCTCTGTTGTTGTGTAACAAGCTACCACAAAATGCAGTGGTACAAAACAGCAATCATTTTGTTTTGCTCCGTAGATTGAGAATTCAGACAGATGACAGCAGGGATGGGTATGTCTGCTTCATGGTGTCTGGGACCTCAGCTGGGAAGACCTGGATGGCTGGGTCCTGGAGTCATCTAAAAGCTTCTGTATATATTAGGTCTGGCACCTGGGTTAAAGGCTGGACTAAGCTGGGGCGTCAGCAGGAGTGCTCACCCAACATTCCCTCCATGTGAACTGGGCTGCATCACAGCATGGTGGCCTCAGGGCAGTCACACACTTCTTACACCATAGCTCAGGGCTCCAAGATCTAGGGTCCCAACAAGGCAGAAGCTGCCGGCCTTCCCAGCCTCTGGAGTCACATCATGCCACTTGTACCATATTCCATTTGTTACAGAATAGATGGGGGGTAGCTGAACGATATAAAAGGCCCCCCCTTTTCTCTGGGGGTTCCTCCCCCATACTAGTCTTGCTTTGCCTGCCACCAGAGGAAAGACATCTCTCAATGCCAGAGGTTGGTGAAAAGGAAAGGAATTACTGTTTATATAAGTTATACAGACTAAAGTCCTTTAGAATACCCACAAACACACATAGTCCTTCCTTCTCCCTCTGCCCAGTCTGGGGTACTGTATGTCAGAAAAGAAGTAGAAGTCTGTGATTCAGGCTCCCGGCACCACCCATGTGGCAAAAAGGGAGCACTTCCACAGCCACGTGGTCCTGACCCTTGCCAAAGCCGTGTGGTCCCCAAAAAGATGTGTGGTCCCAAAAAGAGACACCAAATGGCTGCCATGCCTGGGTTTAAATCCCAGCGCCAATCTTCCTCTGCAGCCCCATTTCCGGCTCCTCCCACAATTGACCACAGCTGCCAGCATTCCGGGCAGGTGTGGCCCTGTGGTGTGGAGCCAATTATCTCCAGGCTCTTCTGGACGCCATTACAGATCCCTGTTTGGGGCCCGCTCTTGGCTGCACCCTGCTACACACTGGGCGAAGCAGTCACAAGCTCCATCCAGATGAAAGGGGGAGGAACTTATGGCCCATCTTTTCATGGGAGGCATGTCAAATAATTTGCAGCTATGTTTTTTATTTTTAATATCTTTTTGTAAAGTCTTCTCCTGAGGATATGTTTTTATTGATGAGAGAGAGAGTGTGAGAGAGAGAGAGCGAGAGAGAGAGAGAGAGAGAAACATTGATTGGTTGCTTCCCATACATGCCCTGACCAGGAATCAAACACACAACCTTTTGATGTATGGATGATGCTCCAACCAAATGAGCCACCCAGCCAGACCTTGTAGCCATGTTCTTTGAAATGGGAGTATTCTGGGAATGTTTTATTCTTACTGTTTTGGGTTGAAATAAAAAAGAAAATGGCACTGGCTGGTGTAGCTCAGTGGATTGAGCATGGACCTGCAAACCAAAGGGTCACCAGTTTGATTCCCAGTCAGGGCACATGCCTGGGTTGCAGGCCAGGTCCCCAGTAGTGGGGCTAATGAGAGGCAACCACACATTGCCTCTCTCCCTCTCTCTCTCCCTTTCCCTCTCTCTAAAAATAAATAAATAAAACCTTAAAAAAAAAAGAAAATGTTCCAGGCTCAAAGTAGATGCAGAGAAGACTGGAATGGAGGGGAATTTCATGACAACATTAAAATTAAAAGGAGAATTTAGGCCAAGGAATAGAGGCAGAACAATGATTAGGCTGGAACAAGCAGGAACCACAGCATATTTGAATTACCATCCTGGCTCATTCTTTTTTTTTAAATAGAATTCATTGGGGTGACATTGGTTGACAAAATTATATAGGTTTCAGGTATGCAATTCCATAATACATCATATCTTTACACTCTTACTGAAGTCTTTAAAATATAGTCCAAGTAATTGAATTATTTATTCAGGTGATTTTGTGATGTCCCCAGAATGTTTCCCGTTTTAGCCTTTCATCCAAGTAATGGTCATAGGGATATTATACTAGAATTTTGAAATGCTCCTTTTCATACTTCCTGGCTTCTGGAAAACTCCACATCATTCTTGACAACTGAGCTTAGGTCAAACATCATTTTGTCTGCATAGCTCTTTGTGACCCCACCTTCAAATAGAGCTACGTGTTCCTTCCTCTGTTATACTTTGTGTTTTTTTTTTTAGGGATTGTGTACATGCTTCTTTTAGAGCAGTTAGCACAACATAGTAAGATGATTTGTTTTATTGTCTTTCCTTCCCACAAGACTGTTTGTTCTTCATGATGACAGTCATACCTATTCTTGGGACCTCCAGTGCCTCCACAGTTACTGGTACCTTTGACAGTTAGTAAATGGTTGCTGAATTAACAACATTCGACTGGAGTTGAATGTAGTACAGTTTCCTTATTTCCAATATTCTCATAATTGCCTGGCCTCAGGAAAGATCCCTCTGCTCCAGAGAATACCACGGCTGCCGCCCTTCTCCGGAGTGCCTTTCAAGGCAACAGACGCAGCGCGTTCCGACATTGCGGGGCTCACATCTCCAGCCCAGACTTCTCCTCTAAGCTGCAGACTGTATGTCATCTCTACTTTGAGATCTCCAGGGCACCTCAAACTCAGTGTGGCCAAGACCAAATGAATGATTTTTGCTTGCCCCCAGCCATTCCTCCTTCCAAAACAATGATGTCAGCAACAAACTACGCACACTCCTGGCTCCCTTCCAGTGTTTCCTGACTCAGTTTATGTCTTAGTCGTCCTCAGCACCTCCCCTGGCCTCGTTCCTCATATCTAGTCATTACCAATAGGGCCATTATACTTCCTGCTAAAATACATCTATATCCCTCACCTGCACCACAGCACCTCAGACCAAGAGACCACATCACTATCCTAGAGTATGGCAGCCGTCTCTTCAAAGGACTCCCCAAAAGTCTCCTGGCCTCCTAGCCGGCCATCTCAGATCTACTTTCCACATAAGCAGCGAGGATGACTTTTCTGAAATAGCAGGTCTAATCATGTCATTTCCCACCCCCAGCCCCCAACTGAAAAGCTTTTGATGACTTCCCGCTACTCTTGTGACGAAGACCATGCCTAACGGGCCACATAAGGCACCTTGCGACCCAGTACCTGCTCATCTCCCTCTCCAGCCTCTTGTGGAAGCACCGTTCCCTCCCTCCGTTTGCTCTACTCAAACTGTAACTTTTTCCGCAGAGTTACCGGGGTTACTGCCCCATGACTTCTGCACAAGCTACATCCTCTCCCAGGAGTGCTTCTGCCTTCCTGTTTGTTAGCTCTTGGGCCTTTTTCTCATCTCAGCCCCACCGTCTCTTCCTTATGAAACCCCTCAGTCTAGGTCAGCTGCTTTGTTTTGTGCCCTTAGAGAGCATGCTTCTTTCCTTTAGCACTCAGGTCATAATTCCTCACCCATATGTGTGGTTAGCGTCTGCCCTTCCCATTAGACCATACGCTCTGTGAAACCAGGGCCTGGGGCTGTTTACGCTCACTCTCGAGTTGCTAGTGACAGGCACCGGCCATGCAGTAGACAGGCGCTCGGCCAACATGCGCCCTGCAAGTGTTTGAATTGCCGCTGTTTCCCTGTCTCACAGACAACAGGGACAGGATCTGCCCTCGGCCAGAGGGAAGTCACCAGGACGCACTAGAAGGCATTTCGGAAGGGCCCCATTGTTAAATTACTGAAATCTAAGTAAGTACGGAGGTATCTGTTATGCAGTACAACTTGCCTAATCAACTAATTTCAGATTTCTTGTGTTTAATTTGTGTCCAAGGTTAGCTACACTGGAGCACAGATTGTTGTAGGATTCGAAGATGGAGTTGTTCGAATTCTTGAACTTTATGATCCAAAAGGGCTCACAATTTTTGCAGGACGGAAGAAGTTTTTAGATGCAGATCTCCATTTGAGACATGTTTTCAAACCCCATACTGCTCGCGTCACTGCGTTAGCCTTTGAACGTGATGGAGAAATTCTGGCCACAGGGGTGAGGACTAGATTTTTTCTTTTCCATTGAACTCGCATGCTTAAACTTGACTTGTTTTCTTACTTAATGATGCCTTATTTGGTGATACTCATTTCTGAAAACATATCCATGTTTTGCTCTCTTTGTATTCATATTCTTTCTGTGTGGTCTGTGCATGGCGTTTTAGTGTATTCTTACCAATGGAGCCCTAATGCTTATTGAAATTAATAGAACATTTCATGGGGAATCACACAAAATGTTTTATGTGCAATCAATATTTTATAGTGTAGCATTCTTGTGTAGAGCCGCCATAAATGAAGAGAATGACTATGTAAATTTTTTGTGCGTTAATAGATGAGCACTGATTGCAGAAATTCTTTTCTGAATTACTCTTATATAAAGGTATGGTGACTGATTTTTTTAGGACCACATACTGGAATACATGGTTTGTCTCTCAAGTGCTTTCATGGGGAAAATGAATTAATATTTTGAAATAAGAATTTTCCCAGAATAATCTGGGATATATGATCATTGTAGGTATAAGTGTACAGTGGGTATACTGTAGCTATTAAATTCTTCTTGGTACTTTATGGAATGGATCTCATAATAACACATATTTGGCTGATATTTCTCATTTTCTTAGAGTAAAGATAAAACTGTGTTCTTCTTTGAAGTGGAAAAGGATTATAAACCAATTGGTTATATTACTACTCCTGGACCTGTTTGCCAGTTAATGTGGTCTGGGGTATCTCATGTAAGTAATTATCATTCATCCTCACACTTAAGTCTTCATTATTACACAGTGATCCGATCTAGAATAGCAGGTGCAGTTATTATCCTTACTCCTGGGTCTTGCATTGAGGGACCAGGGGGCTGCTCGTCTTGGCTGCAGTGCACCCGAGGGGGCGTCACACTCTCCCCACTACCTCCTCTCTCAGTTGGCCACAGTGCCCTCAGAAAACCCTGGGTTATATCAGGCTTTGCTTCAACAATGGTGCCTTTAGCCAGATACTCAGTATGTCAGAATATGTAGACTTGTGACATTCAGAAGTTCTGTTCTAAGTTGTAAGTGTACTTGTCCTCATTCTTTATCTTTTTACTTCTCTTCTGACCCATTCTACCCCCATTTTCTCTTCTAATGTTCCATTGCCTCTTTTCTAACAACAACTAGTGATTTAGTATTGATTACTAATCTTGTGGAATGCCTGTAATTTCCCTAAGTTTGAGCCTAGGATAGGTCAGTCATCTGATTGGTGATTGACTATCTAAACCAGGTGCTGTACTAGATTCCAGGATAATAATAATACTGATGAACTGCATAAAAGTGATGTCAGGATTATTGACATACCAGCTATAATCTGTTTTAAGGTCTTCTAAACAAAAGGGCTATAAACATGTAGTGGTATCTAGAAAAATGTCTTTTAAAATTAACAACGCTCATTGTTTTTTAAAACTAATTTATTTTTCAATTGCAACTGACATACAATATTATATTAGTTTCAAGTGTACAACATAGCGATTAGACATTTATATAACTTACGAAATATTCCCACCAATAAGTCTAGTGCCCATCTGACAGCATACAGTAGTTATTACTGCATAAGTGACTGTATTCCCTGTGCCGTATTTTACGTCCCCATGACTGTTTTGAAACTTCCAATTTCTACTTTTTAATCCCTTCACCTTTTCCACCCATTCCCCTCACCCCCTTCCCTCTGGCAACACTCACAATGTTCTCTGTGTCTATGAGTCCGTTTCTTTTATGCTTGTTTATGCTGTTCTTTAGATTCCACACACAGTGAAATCATCAGGTGTCTGTCTTTCCCTGTCTGACTGACTGCACTCAGTACAATGCCCTCTGGGCTCACGCGTGTTGTTGCAGATGGCAAAATGTCATTTTTTGTTATGGATGCATCATATTCCATTGTGTATATGCACCACTTCTTTCTTATTCATTCATCTGTTGATGGACACTGAAGTTGCTTCCACATATTGGATATTATAAACATCCAATTGAGTATATGGATGCATATTTAGTACTTTGGGTTTCTTCAGATAAATAGCCAGAAGTGGAATTACTTCTTTGTCTTCTGTTGTATAGCCTTTGGTTTAAAGTCCATTTGACTGATGTACTATTGCAACCCTAATTTTTTGTTTCCATTTGCATGAAATACATCTTTCCATCCTTTTACTTTCAGTTCGTGTGTGTCTTTGAGCTGAAGGGAGTCCCCTGTGAACAGCATATGTAAGGGTCTTGTTTTGTTGTCCATTCAGTCACCGTATGTCTTTTGATTGGAGCATTTAATTCATTTGCATTTAAAGTGATTATTGATAGATATGTATTTGCCATTTTGTTATTCATGTTTTTTACCACTCTTTTTCTTCTTCTAGAAGACTCTTTAACACATCTTGTTATACTGCATTGGTGATGATGTACTCCTTTAGCTTCTTCTTGTCTGGGAAGCTCTTTATTTGTCCTTAAATTCTAAATGATAGCTTTTCTGGGTAGAGTAAGCATGATTGTGGGTTCTCGGTTTTCATCACTTTGAATATTTCATGCCAGTTTCTTCTGGCCTGGTGCTTGTGATGATGCTCCAACCAGCTGACCCACCCGGCCAAGGCTATGGAGGGATTTTTAAAATGCATTGAATTTCTTCAGTAGATACAGGACTGGTAACATGCTAAAATAACTCCCAACCTCCAATTTTATACATAGTGGTGGTATCTTTCAAACTGAAAGTTAAATTGAAAACAAATGTGACTCTTTGCATGAAATGAACAAATCTTGTTCCTGTGCAGCTTAGAGCTGTGTAAACGCTTTGAAGGCCAAGGCCCAACAGAATGTCAGCCTCACTTATCTTGCACTTTCCTTTTCCATGAGATCATGTCCCTCAAGTCCTGACTTTCTTGCATTGTAGCTTTGCACTTCAATTTTTGTCTCCCTGTCTGTGAGGGAATGCCTAAAATCTAGGACACTGCATTTTGTTTGGCTTCTAGGTCCCATGCAGCAAGTTGGTAAACACCCTTAAGAGAAAGTTGCAGCAAATGCGTAGCTCATGTCACTGAGCTTCCTTCTCCCTGGGATCTTGGCCCTTGGAGTTGCGGCTGTACCAGTCACTCTCTGGGGTCTTGAATTGCCCTTCTAAAAATCTTTACTGTATTTTTTCCCATTACCATTTAGTCCCTTTGTACTCTCCTCCCCCCAGCAATCCTCACACTGTTGTCCATGTCCATGAGTCCTTTTTCCTTTTTGCTCAATCCCTCCACCCCCTAACTTCCCCTCCCAACCGAACTGCCTTAGCAAAGTTTTCATATGTTATTAAATTCCTTTTGCTAATATTGTATTAGAATTTTAAATATAGATTCAAAAAAAAAGATTGGGCTATAATTTTCTGTCATCGTAGTCCGTCATCAGGTTAGTTATTAAGGTTATTTTATCTCCTAAGATGAGTTGGAAAATGCTCCTTTTTCTATTGTCTTAAAGAGCTTATGTTATATTAGAATTTTGAATGTTTGACAAACTTAGTAGCAGAGCCACATGAGGATGGGGTATTTTTTTATATGATTTTAAAGAATTGATTCAATGTCTTCAATGACTATGGTGATATTTAGATCTAGTTCTTTTTAGTTTTTTGAAGTATAATTGACATACAACATTATAGTAGTTGTATTATATTGTACAGTTATATAACTAATGATTCATTATTTGCATACATTGTGAAATGATTACCACAATAAGTCTAGTTAACATCTGTCACCATACATAGTTAATAATTTTTTTAATGAGAACTTTAAGAAAACCTACTCTTTTAGCAACTTTCAAATATGCAGTGTGCTAATACTGAGTATAGTCACCATGCTGTACATTACACTCCCGGGACTTATTTTATAATTGAAAGTCTGTACATTTTGACCCTCCTTTATTTATTTTGCCCACCCACTTACTCAGGCAACTACCAATCTGTGTTCCATGTATAAGTGAGGACATACGGTATTTGTCTTTCTCTGGATGATGTATTTCACTTAAGATATGCTATCAGGGTTCATCCATGTTTTCACAAACAGGAGGATTTTATTTTTTTTATCCCTGAATAATATTACATTGTGTTTGTGTATGCCACATTTTATTTATCCATGGATGGACACTTAGTGTTCCCCCCCCATGTTTTGGCTATTGTAAATAATACTTCAAATTAGTATTTTTGTTTTCTTTGGATAAATACCCAGAAGTGGATTACTGGATTATGTGGTAGTTCTCTTTTTAATCTGTGGAATCTTTAACATATAGTGCCTACATCAGTTTATGTTCCCACCAGCAGCACACAAAGCTTTCCCTTTCTCCGCCTCCTAGCCAGCATTTCTTGACTTTTTGATGATAGTAGCCATTTTAACAGGTGCGAGGTCGTAGCTCATTGTGGTTTTGATTTGCATTTCCTCGATGGTTAGTGATGTTGAGCATGTTTTTATATATCAACCTCGTTATTTCTTTTGAATTTTCAAATGTATGATCTGTAATTTCACAATATCCTTAATATTACAAGATCTTTAGGGGTGTTCTTTTTTCCATTTTTATATTGGCTATGTGATCTTTCCCTTCCTCCTCTTCTCTTTCCCTCCCTCTGCCTCGCTTGATTGAATCCGCAACCTTTCCGTGCCCAGGACGGCACTCTAAGCAGCTGAGCAATCCCGCCAGGGCTGTCTTGGATTTTTGTTTGTGGTTATCATTAGGTTTATGGAAAAACAATTTCATACATACAGTAGTCCCTTTTCTTTTGAATGCATCTAATCTCCATCCTCTTTTGCAAATCCAGACCTTTACCCCTTCCCTGTTTATACTTTTGTTGTTGCAAATTATTCCTGTTTATGCTGTAAGCTTGCTGGTGATCTTACTCATGGTTTTGTGACATTTTGTTCTTTGTTTCAGATAGAATAACCCCCTTGAGTATTTCCAGCAGTAGGCTCTTCTGGTGATAAATTCCCTCAGCTTCTGGATGTCTGGAAAAGTCTTGATTTCTTTTTTGTGTTTAAAAGGTAGCTTGGCTAGATACATTGTTCTTGGCTGGTAATTTCTCTGTTTTAGTCATTTGAATATTTGGTTCCACTCTCTTCTAGCGTGTAGAGTTTCAGCTGAGAAGTTCAATGATAATCTAATGGGTTTTTCTGTACAGGTTACTTTCTTCTTCTCCTTGGCTGCCTTGAGAATTCTTTCTTTGTCATTAATTTGTAACTGTTTGAATATAATATGCCTTGGAGTAGGCCTTTTTTGATTGAGGTAATTAGATATTCTGTTTGCTTCTTGGATTCAAGGATTAGCTCTTCCCACAGGTTTGGGAAGTTCCCATCAACTATTGGCTTAAATAGACTTTCTGTGTCCTTCGCTTTCTCTTCTTCTTCTGGTTTGCCTCTTATTGCTGTATTGCTCTTTTTGACGGAGTCACATAGTCCCTGTAGCGTTCTCTCATTTTTTTATGCTTACCTCTCTTCTCTGCTTCATTTCTGGATTTCTATCTTTTATATCACTAATTCCATCTGTTTGGCTCTATTTCCTATGCTTGCTAGTTCATTCTTGATCTCTTTTTATTGAGTTCTTTACCTCCAGAATTACTGTTTTGTTCTTTTTTTTAAAGTTTCATTCTCTTTGCTAAAATACTCACTTTGTTTATTGATTTGTTGTCTGAGCTCATTAAATTGCTCGACTGTATTTTCTTGCATCTCTTTGAGTTTTTTCAGAACTGTAATCTTGGATTCTCTATCATTTATATTACGTATTTCCATATCTATAAATTTTTCTGCAGATTCTTCATTCTTTCTGAGCTGCCTCACCACCTTGGTTATTCATGGGTATTCTTGGTATTTGATGGATTCCTTTTCTAAGCATTAAGAGTGGCATTTCTCTAGCAGATTAATATAAAGAGGCCTTTCTCCAGTAGGTGGCGCAAAATCACAAAGGTCTTTTTTGTTTGTTTTCTGTTTTTAGCTCGTTTGGTCTCCCTGGCTTTACAGATCTCCACAGGGTGGTAGAAAATGGGAGGTGGGTGCCTCCCTTGCCATCCACTGTCCTGTCCCAGGGGACCAACCCTGCAGGGGTGTGTGGTGGGCAACGGGGCTCCAAATCCGTGAAATCCCAGGGCTGTCCTCTGAAGCCGGATGCTGCCCTCCGTTGTAGCTGCAAGGTGTGGGGGTGGCGAGGGCTGGGGGAACTTGGCAGCCTTGTGTGTTGGTTTGCCCTCCTGGTAATGTTGACCTCAGACCTCCGTGGGGTCCCCCCTGCACCCCTACCCCAGCACCGGTCACAGAGTGCACCCTTTGCTCAGGGAAAAAAGTGATTTTGTGCTACCAGCTCTTGGGTTTGCAGATAATGTGCTCTGCACACTGGCACTGAGGATGAAGGGAGGCCAGCTCTGGGAGGTTATGGGGCAGTCAGGCTCCATGGCTTTGTTTCTCTGACTGGAATGCCAACTGCCCGACAACCGCAGCTGCGCTTCTGTGTTTGACCTTGCACAGGTCTCTGGGCTCAGCTGCAGTTCATACTGTCCGCTCCTGCAGGAATCTCTTTCCTCCTCCCATTGAAAGGAATGCCAGCCACAGCCTGATTCTTCTCCTCTTTGGGGAAGCCCCTCTTCCCCTCTGGCTGCAGGGCTGCATCATCCATGGTTCTTTTGAGCCCTTCTCCCTTCTCACATCCCAGGTTTGCTCCCACTTGCCCATTTTGAGATGTTTCAAAGTGTGATTGCTCAGGCATGTTTGTGTGTTGAGCAGGGAATCCTTTGTTGAGTTATAGCTGTTCATATTGTTGACACTTCAAGAGGAGAAACCAAGGGGATCTTTCATGCCGCCATATATCTGATGTCCATGATTAATGCTTGTGGGCTTTCTTTTTGACCTTTATTTTCTTTATTTTTCTTGCCTTATTTGGACTGATTTTTTAAAACATTATTTTACTTTTCCTTCTACTAGTTTAGAAATCATACATCTATTTCTATTCTTTCAATGCTTACTTTACATTTTAACATATGTCCTTAACTCATGAAGGTTTAATGTTAATTCTTTACCCTCCTATCTGACAATGCAAGTACCCTTAGGACTTTCCCTCTGCCTTCCTTCTAGACCACAGGTGGCAAACACAAGGCCTATGGGCCAAATCCAGCCCTCCACCTTGTTTTATCTGGCCCAGCACCTTGTTTCTACCTGGTGGCAGTGCCGAGCTCTCACTCAACTGTTAAGGGGTAGTTACATTTGTACAGTCCTAAAATTACATTTGGCCCTTTGAAGGCAACCACGAGGCTGATGTGGCCCCTAGTGAAAATGAGTTTGACACCCCCATTCTAGAATGATATTCTATTGTGTATCTTTAAAATAATAATATCTCATAACATTTTAAAATACAAGTATTTTTAAATCTCACAATATATATTTAATTGAAGTTCACTAGGAATTATCCACATGTTGACCACTTTCTTTGTTCTTCCTTCTTGCATCTGGGAATATTTCCTTCTGTATAAAGTACATTCTTAAAAACTTCTCTTACTGAAGGTCTGCTATTGGTAAGCTCTCTGATTGTAATTTTTTCCTTTCATTATTGAAGGACTGTTTTGGCATAGAAGTCTAGGTAGTAGTAGTTTTTTTTCTTTCAGCTCCTTGATGTAGTGTTCCAGCGCCTTCTGACTTTCATTGCTTCTGACACCTATTAGTGTCATTACTTCTTTAAGGTAATTTGCTTTTTTTCCCCCTGGCTGTGTTTAGAATTTTTCTATGTTTTTGGTGCCCTTTAGTTTTATTCTGATGTGTCTAGGTGTTTGAATCCATTGATTTGTAACTCATATCAATTCTGGAAAAAATTTTAGCCACTTTGTCTTGAAATGTTCCTTTTGTTCCCCCACCCCCTCTCTCAGAACCTGATCAAGTAGGTGTTAGGATTTATCAGTCTTATTCCCTAATTTTTTAACCCTATCTTTTGTCTTTTCTAGCTTAACAACATTTCTCTAGGCTGCATTTTACAGACTTTTTTCCTCATGTATTTTCCACTGACTATCTCTTCAGTTATCTTGTGTTTAAGCCACACTTTGTAACCTTAATTTCAACTTTTTCATTTGTTTAGTTCTTGCAGTTTTAGTTGGTTCTTTTTGTAGATATTTGTTTTATTTGATTATCTGCTTATTTGTTTTCTGTAGGTATTTCAAGGTTTTCTTTTATTTCTTTAAATATAGCACAATTTTGGTGCTATGTCTGATCATTTCAACATCTGAAGTTTTTGAGGATTTTTTTCTGTATTATCTTTTTTTGTTGACTCTCATTCCTGGTGTCTTGTTTCCACATGTGTCTGGTTATCCTATCATTACAGACATGGTTGAGTATATATCTTCATTGACTGAATAAATGACTGCCCTTTTACTCTCTTGAAAAAAAATTTATCCTGAGGCCACAGGAGGATGGGGAACAGGTTCCCACCTCTCAGAATGTCTGTCCAGTGAGGGCACTTTGTGGAACGCTGCCACGCTTTGCACTGCTGCTCTGCCGCTTACCCTGGCTCAGCCTCAGTGTGCGCTGGCCACCCAGGCCTTTCTGCTGTCTCTGCCTCTCTGGTTTGCCCAGTAGGGTTTGCACCCTCTCCCTTCACTGCTGTCATGTCTGCTGGGGCCACAACGAGTAGTGCCAGACTGCATCAGTGGCTCCCATCCCTGTCCTTCACCATCCCTCTCATCCCCTGTTCATTCCATAGTCCCGCCTTTAGATGGTGTAATGTAAGGATCCTGTGTTGAATTATGGCTGTCCAACTTGTAACTGCAAGGGGAGAGAGCAGGAGGGTCCGTTCACCTTGCCATGCTACTGACATCACCCTGTAATATGATTTCATTTGTGGCAACATTTCTCTATTACTCTTATGACTTGAGACTCACAAAATTAAGATAAAAACACTGCTCCTTCGATCTAATTCAGCTGTATCACCTTGTCTTTTTTTACATTGCTGTCATCTTCTGATCACCTCATCAGTCTTGTCCCTTATTAAACACTTGAGAATATGGTTCACTTTCTCTTCAAAGTGCAAGCAATTATTCTGAAGGAGATCAACACCATGCGCCTGACTGACTGCACAGCATCGGCCTCTGAGCTTCTTGACCTCCTCATTTTCCATGATCTTTCCAGCTCATCCGGACACTTCCACAGCTACCCACTGGGCACTGTCACCACTAGTTCATTCATTTTCCAGGGCTTTCATAACAAAATACCACAGTCTGGGTGGCTCAAACCACCAAAAGTTCTTTCCCACAGTTCTTGAGCAAGATCACGGGCTGACAAGTTTACCGTCTCCCGAGGTGTCCCTCCTTCCCTTGTAGATGACCGCCTTCTCACTGCGTCTTCATCTGGTCATTCCTTCTTCTCCTAATTGTCTCTTCCTATAAGGACACCCATCATATTGGATTAGAGCCCACCCTGATGACCCTATTGTAACATTATTACCTGCTTAAAGGCCCTATCTTCAAATACAGTCTCATTCTGAGAGCGAGGGGGTTAGGACTTCTGTGTATGCATTTTGTGGGCTGACATACTTCAGACCACAACAACTCGTAAGAACTCAACCTTAAAGGTCAAGTATTGAAATATCTCACATTCCGATCTCAACCTCTCTTTCATCCAGCCCTGTTTCACTTGTTCTCTGGTGTTACAGGAACGTCTTGTTCATTCGCCATTTGCATGCTCTAACCCGTTAGTTCCTTCCTGTCCTAACTTCCTTCCATGTCCGACTCAAATTTCATGATTGTCCATTTCAATAAGGATACATACAATTCTTCCAAAGCCTTGATCTTCCTGTCCCTCTGTCTTTTCTTCATACGTATATGGCAGAAATTTATCCCTGATTGCCCCCAACTGATGCATATTTACACGTAGTGATCAGCCCAGCACGTCTGGAGATGCACATCAGGGAAGATTAGGTCCTTCAGAATTGCGTGATTCAAATGGCCTTAAAACAGTCCACGGATGGTTAGAAATCCTGTATCAACTTCATCTCTCACCCATAATGACCATTTTAAAACTTCTCTCCTCAAAACTGCAAGCCCCCCACTATCACTCTCTCTCATTCACAGCATCCATTATTTCAGAGAAAAACTTGGGACCCTCAGCTAGGGACCCCTTCACCTTCCCACTACCAAACATAAAATTCGGTTTCCTCTGCACTCACCTGCTCCCCTCCCCTTTGACCAACGCATACTGTCTTCCTTCCTACTCGAGGCCACTCCTGCCTCTTGACCTTTGGATTTTACTCTCTTCTACTTTTTTTTAGAGATTTCACACTATTTATTTTCTGTTTTCTGTCATATAAATTTAACCTCACCTATTTACTAGATCATTTCCATCAGTATTTAAATATGTTCGCATCTTTCCCACTTGCAAAAAAAAAATTCCTTGACATCATGTTCTCCAACTACGGCTCCATCTTTGGTCTCCAGGTTTTCTCCTGACTATTGATAATTCTCACAAATTTTATTTCCTTACATCCCACTGTTTCCTTTACACTCTCTTACCAGTATCTAGTCTCATTATTCCACTAAATCAGCTTTTCTAAAGACACCAATGATATCCACTTGATGTTTTTATTTCTCCCCTTTCTTGATCTCTTCGCCTCATTTGATCCTGTTGACCCATATTTCCTCTTTGAACTCCCACCTCCCTTTGACTTTTGTAACATTTTGCTCTGATGGCGCTTTCTCCTGCATCTTGTAATTTTTCTTCTCAGTCTCTGTCACCCAGCCATTGAGTGTTGTTTCATTAAGGCTCTGTCCCAGTCTGTCCTCTCACTCTGTTCTCTTGACCTAGGTGATAGCGTCCAAGCCCACGACTTCCTTACCAGCCCAGTGTGCTTCAGGATGTTTGCACATGGCATTTCCTTCACGCAGCATCTTCCCTCAGACCCTCCCTGGACACACTGTGTCTTTATCCTCTACTCATCCTTCACGTGATGCATAGGTGCTGCCTTCTCAGGAGGCTTTGCACAATCTCCTTGCTCTCATGGCACCTCTGCAACACTTGTCGCAGTTATAATTTACATTAATGTCTATGATTTGTTCAATGATAGGCTCTCCCATTAGAGGGAAGCTCTATAATGGCAGAAACTGTACCTTTTCTTCCTGTGATAATTTTACCCCTAGCACTTTACAACACACTCAGTACATGGTAGGTGTATAATAAGTAACTATAGAATAAAATAACGAAATAAACAAACATTTTGAATAATGTTTGGGAGCTCAAAAGAGAGGTCAGGGCCAGAGAGAATAATTTGGAATTTAATTGCATATCCATGGTAATGAAGCCTTGAGTTGGCTATAAGGTTTTCCAGGGAATGTTTATGAAGAGACTGGAGAAGAGGGAAGAACACAAAAACCTTGGGAATGTTCACATTTAATGAACTCTGGCTGATGGAGAATGATCCGTCAGAGGAACTGGGACTCTTGCCACACACACACTATAGATATTCCCTTTACAGTCTTAATTTTAATATTCTGCTCTTTTAGGCTAAAATGTTTCACAGCCACATTTTTGACTCAGAAAATATGTACAGCATCTACAAGGGAAAAAATCTAAATCTAATACTGACACTTAGCTTATTGATTATAATACTATAATAGTATTAATAGTTGTGTAGTGATTAATAAGATTGACTTAAGAATAATAATTACAATGAGGAATTAAGTATCTTTCAAAAATAGTTAGTATACCTAAGGAATTATATTTTCTCTGGTTTGTAATATTTTTGAACTGTGCTTCTAAAAATTTACCTAAGTATAAATAATGTCTGATTTTTTTTCCAGCCTGATAGTACTTTACTGATTATCTGTGAGAATGACTATGTTCTTGAAGCTCCATTTCCAACCATAAGGGAGGAAGGGGAGGATAACGATGCAGTTTCCTATGAAATCAAAGACATGTGCATAAAATGTTTCCATTTTTCAAGCGTCAAATCTAAGATTGTGGTATGAGATTCTTGAATCATTACTTCCTAATATTTTTTTTCTTGTTTAGTATATAAAATATCCTGTGTTAAGTGCTGGGAAAATACAAAGAAGAGTAAGCCATAGACTGTGTATTTTAAGGCAGTAGTGAATAGATGTGAAAGTCATGCCCTGGCTGGGGTAGCTCAGTGGATTGAGCACAGGTTTGCGAACCAAAGGATTGTGGTTCGATTCCCAGTCAGGACACATGCCTGGGTTGCAGGCCAGTTCCCAGCAGGGGACACATGAGAAGCAACCATACATTGATATTTCTCTCCCTCTCTCCTTCCCTTCCCCTCTAAAGATAAATAAATAAGATTTTTTAAAAAGAGAGAAAATCACAGTGCAAAGAAAATAATTTTAGGGGCATGCGGAGAAAGGAATATAGGTTCAGATGGAAGGATGAGAGGAGATCAAAGATGACTGACGGTATGGAGGTGACATTCAATACTTAAAGAATGAGAAGAATTTTGAAGCATGGAAAATGAAGAGGAAGGCAATAAAAGCTGGGAGAACATCCTGAGGGAATGCAGACTTGTTTTTGAAGTTTGGGGAAATGAAGAATGGACCGGTGAAACAGGGATGCAGTTTGTGGTGGGATGTGGCAAGGGTCTGTGACCAACACATTGATCTCCTTAAATTCTAGCCAAGTGTTTCAATTTGTTTCTTAGATCATTGGAATCCATTGTGAGTTTCTGAGGAGATTGATGTGATGAGATCATGTAAATTAGGAAGATAATTCTGAGAGGTAAACAGAATAAAGAGATAAAGGATGAGGGCTTCCAGCCAAGAGGGAGGCATAGGTAGATTCACTGTGCCTCCTCACACAATCAAAAGAAGGATAACAACAAATTTAAAAACAAAAAAACAACCAGAAATCTCAGGTATGGAAATCTGACAACCAAGGACTTGAAGATACATACATCCAGACTGATAGGAGGGGCAGAGATGGGCAGCCAGGGTGGAGAGTACTCATGGCAAGGCGGTGGCTGGAGGACTGGACCTGTTGGTCCCACTCTTGCATGCGGATAATGGGAGGAACAACTGGGGAGTGAGACAGACCATGCAACCCAGGATTCCAGCACAGGGAAATAAAGCTTCAAAACCTCTGACTGAAAACACCTGTGGGGGTTGAGGTACTGGGAAAAACCCCCAGCGTCACAGGAGAGTTCGCTGGGGAGACCCACAGGGTCCTAGAATGTACACAAAAGCACTCACCCAGGAATCAGCACCAGAAGGGCCCAATTTGCTTGTGGGCAGCAGAGGAAGTGATTGAAAGCCTGCTCAGAGCCCAGCAAGCAGCATTGTTTCCTCTCAGTCCCCTCCCCCACATATAGCTCCACAACACAGCCAAGTGGGCTGTCCTTCCCTGGCTAATGCCTAAGGCTCCACCTCTTACCACACAACAGGTGCACCAAGCCAATAAAAAGGGCCCCATGAAAGAACAGATCAAAGCTCCAGAAAAAACACAACTAAGCGATGAAGAGATAGCCAACCTATCAGATGCAGAATTCACAACACTGGTAATCAGGATGCACACAGAAGTGGTTGAGTATGGTTGCAAAACAGAGGAGGAAGTGAAGGCTATGCAAAGTGAAATAAAGGAAAATGTACAGGGAACCAACAGTGACAGGAAGGAAACCGGGACTCAAATCAACAGTTTGGAGCAGAAAGAAGAAATATACATTCAGCTGGTACAGGATGAAGAAACAAGAATTCATAAAAATGAAGAGAGTCTGAGGAACCTCTGGGACAACTTCAAACATTCCAACATCCAACGTCACAGGGGTGCCAGAAGGAGAAGAGGAAGCGCAAGAAATTGAAAACTTATTTGAAAAAAGAATGAAGGAGAACTTCCCCAACCTGGCAAAGAAAATAGACTTCCAGGAAGTCCAGAAGCTCAGAAAGTCCCAAAGCAGTTGGACTCAAGGAAGCACACACCAAGGCACACCATAATTACATTACCCAAGATTAAAGATAAGGAGAGAATCTGAAAAGTAGCACGGGCAAAGGAGACAGTTACCTATGAAGGAGTTCCCATAAGACTGTCAGTTGATTTCTCAGAAGAAACCCTGCAGGCAAGAAGTAGCTGGAAAGAAGTATTACAAGTCATGAAAAGCAAGGACCTACAACCAAGATTACTTTATCCAGCAAGGCTATAATTTAAAATGCAGATAAAGTGCTTTTCAGATGAGGTCAAGTTAAAGGAGTTCATCATCACCAAGTCCTTATCATATGAAATGTTAAAGGGACTTATCTAAGAAAAAAAGATGAAAATTATGATCAGTAAAATTACAAAAGACTTATAACTATCAACAACCGAACCTAAAAAATCAAAAACAAACTAAGCAAACAACTAGAACAGGAACAGAATCACAGATATAGAGAGTTATCAGTGGGAGGGGGAGGGGAAATGTGGGAAAAGGTAGGGGGAATAAGAAGTATAAATGGTAGGTGCAAAATAGACAGGGGGAGGTTAAGAATAGTATAGGAAATGGAGAAGTCAAAGAACTTGTATGTACAACCCATGGGCATGAACTAAGGGGGGGAATGCGGGTAGGAGCAGGGAATGCAGGGCAGAGGGGAACAAGGGAGAAAAATGGGATACCGTATAGCATAATCAATAAAATATATTAAAAATAAATAAATAAATGTAAGAAGGAAGTAAAAGATGAGATGTAAGGATGCCAGTGTTAGGAGCCAGTTGATAGATGCTGAGGGCATGAGTCACAGTTTTACTAGAAATAGAAACTTCCTTCATAGATGATTTCAGTCCACCTAATTTATGGGCCAAAAGGGATAGACTGAGAGAAACTGTATTTAGTTTCTTTATTAGGGGAATAATGATGAAATAATTTCTTTAAAATCAGCATCAATGGAAGATAACACAGAAACAAAGTTATTCTGAAGATTTGAAAAAATTAATGATAAAAATATATCACCAAGTTGACAGTTATTTTTAAATGATATTACTTGTTACATTAGAGCTGTGATTTTTTTCTAGGAGCCTCTCCTCCTTCTACTTTCTTTCTTATCCAGAATAGTGGTAATGAGTGAATGAATTACAGTTGTTTTCACATCTCCTTAATGTCTCGTTTGCAAAAGAGATTAATAGAAATTGAAAAGAGAAAAAGACGAAAGGAGCTGAAGGAGAAGGAAAGGGAAGAAAGGAGGAAGCGTCTAGCAGCAGAGATGGGGAAAGATGGAGCAATGGAGTCCCAAGAGGAGGAGGAGGCGGAGGAGGAGGAGGAAGAGGAGCCCTTGCCCGAAATCTTTATTCCATCCACCCCCTGTCGCATCCTCTGTGGATTTTACTCTGGGCCAGGGAAGTTCTGGCTGTCTTTGGTGAGTAATACTGTAAGAAATAATTTTTATGTCATCTCTAAATTAATATATTTGATATTCATTCTTTTCCAGTACATTTTTACTTTCTTTTATGGTAAGACTTCATTTATTAACTCCTATTAAAGGTGTGCATTTTGAAGAATGAATGTTACAGTTTTTTAATATCATCTTAATATGTCTTATATGTCTACATGTTATATCTGTTATCATCTAGGACAATCATGGGTGTTCCAGGAGGTCTAAGAGGAGAACTGAAGTTAGAAGGACAAAGGGCTGAGGGGTTTTCCAGCTGAGTCAGTGTTTTTATTTGTTTGTTTGTTTTCTTAAATCATCATTCAAGTACAGTTTTCTGCCTTTTACTCCCATTCTAGCCCACCCCCCCAGCCCTCCTCACCTCTCTCCTGTGTCCATCCCCACCCTTGTTTTTGTCCACGTGTCCTTTATACTTGTTCCTGCAAACCCTTCCCCTTTTCCCCTGAAATTCCCTCCCCTCTCCCCTCTGGTCACTGTCAGCCTGTTCTCTATTTCAGTGTTTTTAAAATTTGAAAATAATCAGCTTTTTGAAACTAATGACAGGGCTATCCATAGATGTTTGCTTCCATGTTGCTATCTAGAACTTTGCTGTATAAACATATGGAAGTCTGGGAAGATGACTGTTTTTGGATGGGCATGTTGTCACCCTGAATAAAATTGGAACTTGGGTAATAAAGGAGAATAGAAGAATGGACACTGGGGAGACAATTACTGGGGACCATCACAGTGATGTGACAATTACATCCTTGTATATATTCTATTTTTATAAAACATTGTATTGATCTGTTGCAAAGCAAGATTTCCTTCATTATAAATCTGTCACAAATTTCAATTCTATTAATCAAAAAGTAATAATTGACATAAAAGTATATATGAAGGTTTATCAATTTTTCTCAGTTTTATTGAAATAAAATTGACATACAGCACAGTATAAGTTTAAGGTATACAGCATAGTGATTTGATTTACATGTATGGTTAAATGATTACCACAGGAAATTAATATACACCCTATACTTTTATTTGCTAAGTATGGAAATTACCCTGTACCAGGCACCATTCTAAGTGATCTACCCAAAAACCCTCTAAAATAGTTGCCCTTATTTGCACTTTACATACAAATAACCCAAGGCATAGAGAGGTTAAGTAACTTATCCAAGGTCACACAGCAAGTTGGAACCAGGATCTGGACTCAGGCTGTCTGGCTGTAGAGTCCATGCTCTTACCAGTAAACTACACCTGCGTATATGGTTAAGTACTAGTTCACAGAGGCAATGACACTTGATCCAGCTACTTGCCAACTTGTGCCTACATGTAAGCGGATGCTGTGGAAAACCAGTCTCATTTTGAAGTCATGACCACAGTTCTGAAATCAGTACTCGCACTGCAGTCTGGCTCTGCTACCCAGCCCTGTTCACTTTCCCATTTTCCAAGTTGTTGTTTTAATTCTTTCTTCTCCCCTCAAATATTTTGTGTCTTCCCTCACTTTCCATTGATAACCTCATCACACATGTCACTGAGAAAATGAAATAAGGACCATCAGGTGGAATCATCTTGACTTAGTCGGATCTAATGCTCTCCAGGGATCCATACAAGTTGAATCGGCTTTGCCTGTTGTGCACATCTTCAATGGTCCCCCGCAACTGCCCAGTGACACGTCCAGATGGCCTCTTGACCCCACCCCCTGTCAGTTTATCAAAGATTTTCCTCCTGAAATAAGCGGCACGGTCTTCTGTATCATCAACTTCTCTCTATTTACTCAATTCTTATCAGCACATAAACATGCTTAGAATTTCCCCTTAACCTCTTTTTCCTCCCCCCCCGCAGCTGCTTTATATGAAACCTTATTGCAACAGTTGCCTGTAATTGTTGGCTTCATTTCTTCACCTCCTATTTGCTCTTCAGTCCCTTCTAGTTGAGTTTCTGTCTCCACCAACTTCAAAGATTTCCATATGACCAAGCTCAGCGGTCACTTCTCTGTCCATTTGGCCTTTCAGAAACATTTGATGGAGCTGAGCCTCCATCCTTCTCTTTCAAAATAATTTTTTATTTTCAGATTAGAGTTGTTGTGCAATATTATACTAGTTTCTGGGTAAACAATCCAGTAGTTAGACATTTATGTAACCTATGACATTATCACCTTGTAAAATCCACTGCCCATCTGGCACCATACATAGAACTACAGTAATATCGACTATATTGTACTTAACGTTCGTGTGACCATTTTGTAACTACCAATTTGTACTTCTTAATCTCTTCATCTTTACTCCCAGGTCCCTAACCACCCCTCTCATTTGGCAGCTATCAAAATATTCTCTGTATCTGTGAGTCTGCTTCTGGTCGGCTTGTTTGTTTATTTTGTTTTTAGATTCCACATGTAAGTGAAATCATATGACATTTGTCTTTCTCTGTCTGACTTATTTCACTTAGCACAATATCCTCTAGGTCCATCCACGTTGTTACAGATGGCAAGATTTCATTTTTTTATGGCCGAGTCATAGTCCTTTGTATATATGCATTACTTCTTTACCCATTCACCTATCGATGGACATTTAGGTTGTTTCCATATCTTGGCTATTGTAAATAATGCTACAATGAACATATGGATGTATATGTCTTTTCAGTTTAGTGTTTTGGGTTTCTTTGGGTAAATACCCAGAAATGGAATTGCTGGCTCCTTCTTTGTCTCTTGTTAGAGTCAATTAATATTTGACAAAGGAAAGAAAAGCATACAGTGAGGTAAAGACAGTCTTTTCAATAAATAGTGTTGGGAAAATCGGACAGGTACGTGCAAACAAATGAAACTAGGCCACCAACTTATACAATATACAAAAATAAACTCAAAATGGATAAAAGACTTAAATGTAAGTTGCAAAACCATAAAAATCTTGAAGAAAACATAGGCATTAAAATTTCAGATATTTTGCATAGCAATATTTTTGCTGATATATTTCCCAGGGCAAGGAAAACACAGGAAAAAAATAAACAAATGGGACTACATCAAATTGAAACACTTCAACACAGCTAAAGAAACCATCATCAAAATAAAAAGGTGACCCATTGTATGGGAGACCATATTTGCCAATAATACATCTGATAAGGGTTTAATTTCCAAAGTATATAAAGAACTTATACAACTCAACACTATGAAGATAAACAAATTGATGAAAAATGGGCAGAGGCCTGAATAGACACTTCTCTAAAGAGGACATACAGATGACCGATAGACATATGAAAAGATGCTCAAAGTCACTAATCATCAGAGAAATGCAAATTAAAACCACAAAAAGATATCACCTCGCACCTTGTTGGGATGGCTACCATCAATAAATCAACAAACAACAAGTGCTGGTGAGGTTGTGGAGAAAAAGGAACCTTTGTGCACTGTTGATAGGAATGCAGACTGGTACAGCCACTGTGGAAAACAGCATGGAGTCTCCTCAATAAACTAAAAATGGAACTCCGTTTTTACCCAGTGATTCCACTTCTGAGAATATATCCTAAGAATCCTGAAACACCAGTTCAAAAGAATATATGCAGCCTTATGTTCTAAGCAGCATTATTTATAATAGCCAAGGTCTAGAAACAGCCTAAGTGCCCATCTGTAGAAGAGTGGATAAAAAAAGCTGTGGTACATTGACACAATGGAATACTATACAGAAGTAAAAAAGAAGGGCCTCTTACCTTTTGGGACAGCATGGATGGACCTAGAGAACATT
Organism: Carollia perspicillata; assembly: GCA_004027735.1. Lineage (NCBI taxonomy): Eukaryota > Metazoa > Chordata > Mammalia > Chiroptera > Phyllostomidae > Carollia > Carollia perspicillata. The sequence goes on along the minus strand of PVKM010015228.1, from coordinate 4,575 downwards.
ATGCTAAGTGAAATAATCCAGTTAATGAAAGATGAATACCATACAATTTCAGTATATGTGGAATCTAATGAACAAAATAAACTAATGAACAAAATAGACACAGAGGCATAGACACATGGACTAGACTGAGAGCCATTGTGGGGGGACTGGATGAAAGAAGGTGAAGGGGTTAACCAAAGAACATACATGTATGACCCATGGACATGGAAAACAGTGTGGGCCTTGCCTGAGGCAGGGTGGGGGGCTGGGTAGAAGCAGGCAAAGGGGGGAAACGTGGGCAACAACTGTAACAGCATAAACAATAAAATATAATTTAAAATGACAGTTAAAAAATCAATAAAAAAATGGTCTTTTTTTGTCTAGTATAAGTATTGCTATTCCAGCTTTTTTTGTTTGTTTGTTTCCATTTTCATGAAATATCTTTTCCAGCCCTTTACTTTTAGTCTGTGTCTTTTGGCCTAAAGTTAGTCCCTTGTAAACAGCATATGTAAAGGCCTTGTTTTGTTATCCACTCAGCCACTGTATATCTTTTTATTGGAGCATTTTACCCATTTGTGTTTAAAGTAATTGTTGATAGATACATATTTATTGGAATTTTATTCATATTTTTATTTCTTCTCCCCCTCCTCCTCCATCGCCTTCTTAAAGAAGAGCCTTTAACATTTCACATAATGCAGGTTTGGTGATGACAAACTTCTTTGTCTTTTCTTGTCTGGTAAGGTCTTTATCTGCCATTTGATTCTAGATGGTAGCTTTGCATGGTAGAGTAAACTTGGTGCAGGCTCCCGTTTGCATTACTTTGAATATTTTTTGCCATTCTCTCTGGCCTGCAAAGTTTCTGTTGAGAAATCAGCTGACAGTCTCATGGTCACTAACTACTTTTTTTTGCTGCTTTTAAGATTCTCTCTTTGTCTTTAACCATTGGCATTTTTATTATGATGTGTCATGGTGTGGTCTTCTTTGAGTTCATCTTGTTTTGGATTCTCTGACCTTTTGGACTTGTTTGTCTATTTCTTTTATCATGTTAGGGAAGTTTTCTGTCATTACTTTTTTTTCAAATAGATTTTCAATTCCTTGTTTTCTCTGTTCTCCTTTTGGCACCCCCATAATGTGAATGTTGGTACTCTTGAGTCCCAGAGGCTCCTTAAAAATCTCTTTATCTCTCCTCATTTTTTTGGACTTTTTTTTTTGGGGGGGAGTGTTATTTGCTTCCTTATCTTCCAAATCGCTAATTATATGCTCTTCTTCATTTACTCTACTGTTGATTCCATGTAATATATTCTTTATTAGAGTTATTGTATTTTTCACTTTTGACTGTTTTTTTTTACATCTCCATTTTTTATGTTTCCTGTCTCTTTGTTCTTACTAAATTCATCTACTCCTAAGTTCACTGAGCATCCTTATAATCAGTGTTTTGGACTCTGTATCTGGTAGATTGCTTGTCTCCATTTTACTTAGTTCTTTCTCTGGAGTTTTGTTATTTCCTTTGGGACACTTACTTATTTCTTTTGTCTCCTCATTTTGCTGCCCCCTGTGTTCGTTTCCATGTATTAGGTAGAGCTCCTACGTCTCTCAGTGTTGGTAGCGTGGTGTTATGTAGTAGGTGTCCTATGGGCCCAGTGGTGCAGCCTCCCTGGTCGCCAGGACTGGGTGTGTCAGCTTTGCCCCCCATGTGAGCTGTGTGCCACCTTCCCTTTGTAGCTGAGCTTTGATTGCTCTGGTACATCAATGGCAGGGATTTACTCCATCCTTTTAAAAACACTTTATTTTCCTGTCTTAAAAGACACCACATTCTACTGACCACTTTTTAGCCTTATCTGCTGGCTTCTTATATACTGAACAAGGTTTTGAGATTTGAAGTACTCTAGGGTGTGGTCTTGGACCCCTTTTTTCTTGCTAGGTGACTTCATCTAGTCCTATGGGTTTAAAAGTCAATTATATGCCAATTAATATCAGATTTTTGTCTCTATTCTTGACCTCTGCTCTTACATTCAGACTCGTATACCTATCCAACCTGATATCTCTTCTTGGCACCTCAACATTAACATATTCAAAAGATAGCCTTTAAATCACTTTTGCCTCATGCAAACCTGCTCCATCTCTCTCTCAGTAAATGAGAGAAGCATCCACCCAGATACTAAAACAAAACTTAGAGTTGTTGATGCTTGCTCTCTTTCATACTCTTATATTCAAAGAATGTCTCTTTAAAGCAGCGTATGGTTAGGCTTCTTCTTTTTTTAATCCTGTAGGTTGATCTTTGTCTTTATTTTAAGAGAGTACTATGTCCAATTATGTTTAATGTGATTACTAATATATTTTAGGTCAAATCCACCATCTTATTAACTATTTCTCTTCATCACACCAATTCCGTTTTCCCTTTTCACCTTCTGGATGATTAAGGTAATTTTCTGCTCTATTAGGTTATTACTTATATATTCTTTTACTATTTATTTAGAGTTGATCCTAAAGATCATGATATGTATCCTTAACCTCATATAATTTGATGTGAATTTATTCTCATACTAGTTCCAGGGAAAAGAGACCTCAGAACACTTTATTCCATGTATCTTCCCTCACTGTTGTGTATTTTATTGTTATATATGTATTTGTGTCTCCAAAAGGCATTTTATTATTGTTTTATATTCTTGGTATCATTTCGGTATATTCTTTTCCTTTCTGTTATTCCTTTCTACATTGTTTAATTACATCTTCTGCCTAAAAAATAGCCTTTGATATTTTCTTTAATGTAGGGTATGTTGATAACAAATTCTCTGGTGTTTGTCATGATCTATAAAATTCTGTTAATGAATACTGCTTATTCAGGGTAATATTTAAAATGGAATTCAATACATAGTCAGAGGTGAGAGCTCTCTTCTCTTACTTTTAAGTAGAAACGAATTATTGTGTTTTATCATCATAATTGTACAGTTGAATATAAATGGAAGATGGAGATACTTTATAAAACCTATCTATAATCATAGAATTCATATAATGTAGATGTTTTAAGACATCTATTTTATGATTCAAAATTTGAAATAATCAAAAACTTCTCATGTGGTCATATGTGTCTTATATTCATGTGCTACCTTCTGTGTCATTTATCTCTTTTCTAGGGTGGCTACGATGCTGGTTTTCTATATCACTGTGAGTTCCCTCCATACGACAAAAGCAGTGATATCACAGAAAAGAGAGATGAACCTTTTGATTTCCGTTTTCTTGAGGATGCAGAAGATAATCCCATCCACACCATCACTTTTAGGTGAATAGAATTTCAGAAAGCTTTAAAAAACTATAACCCATTGGTATCTATAGTTTTACCCATTATAAATACTGTTAATTTTTAAAGATCTATCCAAATGGAGGGGTACTCAAATAATGATAAATAAATCAAAGGAAGAAAGAGAATCAAAGCTAATCCTGAACTGTATTTCAATCCCTTTTATCAAATATTCTGCAAATAATTCTGTTTGTCACATAATTGAGTTGCATGGATTTACTCTGTGTTATTTAGGAGGATGCCAGTGCATGGTCAGATAATATAGCTTCAGGGTTATGATTCTGGAGAAATCACAAGTTGAATTATAACTCCTTTAGTAATTAGGAATGAAGCATGTGTGCCAGTCATTCTTTTGGAGACCAAATGCAATAGCTCCAACTTTCAATTAGGCTTCCCCCCCACCCGCTTTATCTATTTTTTAAAGATTTTATTTATTTATCTTTAGAAGGGAAAGGAAGGAAAGAGGGAGAGAAATATCAGTGTATGGTTGCCTCTCATGCGTCCCCTGCTGGGGACTTGCCTGCAACCCAGGCATGTGTCCTGACTAGGAATCGAACCACAATCCTCTGGTTCGTAGGCCCACACTCAATCCACTGAGCTATAACAGCCAGGGCCCCCTTTTATCTTTTTGTATTAGTTTGCTGGAACTTCCATGGTTAGTTAGGGCTTCAGCATGTGAGGGATTTTTTTTCAGCTCCATGAATTTTTTTATAATATATTTTATTGATATGCCATTACAGTTATCCCATTCTCCCCACTTCATTCTCCTCCACCCTGCACACCCTCTCCCACCCACATTTTCCCCCTTTAGTTCATGTCCATGTATCATAAGTTCTTCAGGTTCTACATTTCCCACACTACTCTGGCCCTCCCCCTGTCTATTTTCTCCCCACCATCTATGCTACTTATTCTCTGTACCTTCTCCCCACCCTCTCCTCCCACTCCCCTGTTGCTAACCTTCCATGTGATCTCCATTTCTGTGGCTCTGCTCCTGATCTAGCTGTCCACTTAGTTTGCTTTTGTTTTAGGTGTGGTTGTTAATAACTCTGAGTTTGCTGTTCTTTCACTGTTCATATTTTTTATCTTTTTCTTACATAAGTCCCTTTAACATTTCATATAATAAGGGCTTGGTGATGATGAACTCTTTTAACTTGACCTTATCTGAGAAGCGTTTTATCTGCCCTTCCATTCTAAATGAAAGCTTTGCTGGATACAGCAATCTTAGATGCAGGTCCTTGCCTTTCATGACTTGGAATACTTCTTTCCAGCCCTTTCTTGCCTGTAAGGTCTCTTTTGAG
>PVKM010015227.1:0-28084 GCA_004027735.1 Carollia perspicillata | reverse complement strand
GGAATCAGCACCAGACGGGCCCAATTCACTTGTGGGTAGCAGGGGAAGTGACTGAAAGCTGGGCACGAGCTGAGCAAGTGGCATTGTTCCTTCTCTGACTCCTCCCCACAAATAGCACCATAAGGCAGCAAAGTGAGTGGCCCCACCCTGGAGAATACCTAAGGCTCCACCCCTTACAACATAACAGGTACACCGAGACAAAGCAATATAGTTCAAGTGAAAGAAAAGATCAAAACTCCAGAAAATGAACTAAGTGACAAGAAGATAGCCAGCCTATCAGATGCACAGTACAAAACTCTGGTATGCTCACATAAATTATTGAGTATGGACACAAAATAAAGGAAGAAGCAAAGGCTATACAAAGTGAAATAAAGAAAAATATACAGGGAATCAACAGTGAAGTGGGGTGGAACTCAAATCAATGATATAAAACAGAAGGAAGAAATAAACATTCAACCAGAACAAAATGAAGAAACAAGAGTAAAAAAAAAAAAATGAAGAGAGACTTAGGAACCTCCAGGACAACTTTAAATGTTTCAACATCTGAATCATAGGGTGCCAGAAGGAGAAGAGGAGAGCAAGAAATTGAAGATTTATTTGAAAAAATAATGAAGGAAAATGTCTTCAATTGGGTGAAACTCACACAAGTCCAGGAAGCTCAATTCCAGAAAGCTCAGAGTCCCAAAGAAGTTGGAGCCAAGGAAGAACACAACAAGATACATCATAATTACATTACCCAAGATTAAATACAAGGGGGGATCTTAAAAGCTTCAAGAGAAAAGGAGACAGTTACCTACAAAGGAGTTCCTATTAAATTATCAGCTTACTTCTCAAAAGAAATCTTACAGTCAAGAAGAGGCTGGAAAGAAGTATTCAAAGTCATGAAAAGCAAAGACCTAAAACCTAGGTTACTCTACCCAGAAAAGTTATCATTTATAATGGAAGGGCAGATAAAATGCTTCCCAGACAAGGTCAAGTTAAAGGAGATCATCATCACTAAGTTCTTATTACATGAAATGTTAAAGGGACTTATCTAAGAAAAAGAAGATCAAAACTATAAACAGTAAAATAACAACAAACTCACAACTATCAACAACTGAATCTGAAACAACTAGAACAGGAGCAGAATCATAGAAATGGACATCACATGGAGGGTTATTAGCAAGGAGGAGGAAGGGTAGAATGGGAGAAAAGGTACAAGGAATAAGACGCATAAATTATAGGTACAAAATAGACAGGGAAAAGTTAAGAATAGTATAGGAAATGAAGAAGCCAAAGAACTTATATGTATGACCCATGGACATGAACTAAGGGAGCGGAATGCTCAAGGGAGGGAAGGTGCAGGGCAGAGAGGGATAAAGGAGAGCGAAAATAGGGCAACTATAGTAGCATAATCAATAAAATATACTTTAAAAATTTTAAATTGAGCCTCTAAAATATAAAACAAAATAGAGCATGGTGGGTATTAAAGGAATAAAAGCAAAGGAGGTCCTGTTTGTTTGCCTTGGTTATAGAATGTTCTGGGATGAAATACATTTGAGATGGGAAGATAATAATCACAGCTAAGCTTAATAGTATGAACAAACACCTGGAGACAAGAAAGTATGGAGCACATTCAGGAAATAGTTTTGTCATGCCTAGAGTACATGAAGGAAAACTGTGACAGGTCACAGGCAGTTAGATAGCTGGTTGAGAGGGTTTTCATGCTGGGTGAATGCTGACATGTTTGCACATAAAGGGAGTGTAGGGGAACTCACTTTAGATGCAATATGACTCCAGCAACAAAGACATCTGTGAAATGTTGGACTCTGTTTAACTCTCTGATAACTGTCTAATGTTATCTGTTAACTTAGGAATGCATCGTTGTTTCTGGTCATTCACCTGACTGACTACCCACCATATGGTTTTACTATTAACTCCCTATAGAAAGAGATGCTGTCCTGGGAGAGGTATGGATTCTTCCTCGCTGGCCACCACTGGGAGTAGTTGCTACACCAGTGTACGTAAGTTTATCCTATTAAAGCTCTTATGAGCTTGTTTTGCTGGAAATGTTTTGCTGTAGTGAAAGAACATAAGGTTTTCCTTTCCAGCAGGAAGGAAACCACGAGAAGGGTTTTAAGTGTAAGTAAGGGAAGTGGCTGATGGAGGAGATTTCTGTAGATCAGGTGATAAACAGGGTCTTGAGATATGAGAGGGTGATTTGTCAGTGTGTACCACCACTACTTCCTCACTTCAGGAGAGGAGAAATAAAGAAATGAAAAGGGAAAAGCAGGGGAGCTGAGGAATTCCGGTGAAAAGGTTATCAGCCTCCATGTATATTAAGTCACTTGCTATAGCAGAAGAGGCAAGAATGGCTCAGGAGTTTTTAGGGTAGACTTCTGTGATATTGTGATTTATAAAAAGAAATATATGTATTTGATCTTTGACCCTATTTCTGTCACAGAACTCCTAAAACCCCTGGAATTTTCTAAGTATTGAGAGCAATAAAGTTATCTTTTGTTATGTCAAGGAGGTGACTTTTGGAAAGTGCCTAATGTTGGGAGCTTGTTGCTAGTGGAGTTAATCATGTAATTAGAGGGTTGGAATTTTCAGTCTCAGTCCCCTCAACCTCTGGGAAAAGGAGAGGGGCTGGAGGTTGAGTTAATCACCAATGATCAATGAGCTAATCAGTTATGACTATATACTGAAGCCTTCGTAAAAAACCCAAAAGGAGATGGTTTGGAGAGCTTATAAGTTTGTGAACATGTAGCGGTGCTAGGAGAGTGGCACATGTGCAAAGGGCACAGCTCTGCACTCTCTCTGCACACCTCACCCTATGCATCTCTTCCATCTGGCTCTTCCTGAGTTATACCTTTTTATAGTAAACTGGTAATATAGTAAGGAAATCATTTCCCTGAGTTCTGTGAGCCACTCTAGCAACTTAATAGAATCTGAAGAGGAGGTCATGGGAACCTCTGATTTATAACCAGTCACTCAGAAGTACAGGTAACAACCTGAGCTTGTGACTGGCATCTGATGTGTTTATGATGGAGGCCATCCTGTAGGACTAAGCCCTCAACCTGTGGAATCTGATACTGTCTCTGAGGAGATAGTGTCATAATTGAATTGTATTGCGGGACACCCAGCTGATGTCCAAGAATTGTTTGTTGGTATGAGTACCTCCCCCTTTTGGAATTGGTACCAGAACCTATTTAACGTGGTTCAGAACAGCTGTGTTAATAGTTAAGCAATGAGCTAATGTAGTTTACCTCCAACTTGTTTCACAGTTTACTACAGCTGTGGTAGTACTGTGAAAAAGTGGCTCACTAGGCAAAATTTAATCCCTGTCTGGAAATCCACAATGTACACCAGGCTCTACTACGTCCTAAAGAAAAGGGCTTGTTTAATATTATTTAAGCCAGTGTTTTCCAAGCTTACTCATATTTCTGTGGAAAGGAATGTTCATTAAAGTTACCTTACATTAAATTTCTAAGAGATATTTATAATACTCCCATGAATATTGTTGTTAAAATTGTGTCACTATGTGATTAATGGGAAAAGATAAGAAATTAACTCAGCAGAAACAGGAAAAATGGGTGGGAATTAGTAAGTATGCCTTCAGTGAAATAGTTAGAAAAACATTAGGGGCATAGAACTCCTACAATATGAAATACCCAAGTTGTTGTAGGCACTAAGAATTTTAAAATAGTGAAATAAATAACTGTAGAATGTTAAAAAACTTTAGAATGATATCAGTGCATGAGTCGAAAGTGTGAGAGTGAAAGATAAGCTTCACTACAGCAAAACATCTCCTATCATCATTTCACATGTTGAGGTGCAGAAATCCAGCATTCAACAGTCTGCTTGTTTTCCCTGAATGCTCTCCAATTAGAGTAAACCTGATCTGGAAGAGAAGCAGTACTTCCATACATGGAAGTCAAACTTTCAATGATCTAGGTAACCAGAACAACATTATAACATTTTTCATCTCCATTTAAATATAAAACTAACTATCAAATTATTGATATAATAATGTTAAAGAATATTTTAAAGCATATATAATGCCCCAAATTCACATTTATTAAATATCTAAATACAATTTAGTACTTACACATTAATTTGTAACTATAGTCAACTACTTGAGTTTATGCATGAATTGAAAAGAAAGATCCTATCTAATTCCAGGTCTTTAACTGGGGCTCATGTCCTTTCCAGGGGGCTAAATCCACTTTGATAACAAATGTTTGTGAGGTATTTTTTTCATTGTTGTTGTTTTTCTCTATCACAAGAGAAAACAGAGTTGTTTATACATGATTTTAAAAGACAAAATAGTGATTCTTTGGCTCCTAGTTACCCTACTTTATAAGGAAAAAAATAAAAATAAAGAAGTCATAGCTGTGTAATATGAGTTCCTATATTTAACCCAATATCTCTTCTTTCATTCAGTGGATTTGTGTTTCCTTACCCAATTTTCACTGCTCCAGTAGCTATATAGCCTGCTGAATCTTGTCACTTGCCCTTTCGAGGCCTCAGTTTCATCTCTAAAAGGAGGAATTGGAATCAACTTATCTTTAAGATTCTACCTGAAAGTTAATTAAAGTCTATAAAATACCAACCTAACACAAAACCTGATTTGGATCTCTAAAAATATCAGTTTTACTAGAAATTGTCCTCTAAAAGAGCTGTTACCTCTTTTAGAAAAAGATCACTTGCAAATAACATTCATGTATAATATTTAACATGGTTTTAAAACATATCAAATCCTATTATCACAATAGTATGTTAGGAAAAAAATTAAATATACACAGAAGATACAGGAAAAATGGTCACCATACAGTAAGTGAAACTTCAAATCATTATTAGCTTTTCCCATGGTCTTGCTGCTGTCTAAATCAAGGTAAATGAAATTAAAAAGCAGTATCTTACCTTTATACAAATTGTAAATTATGTACAAAGTTCTGGTTCCTGGAGTTAAAAAAAGAGAGCCTTGGAGAAAGACTATTTCAATAATAATAAATGGGATGGCTGAAGCTGTAGTCTTAAGTTAAACTTTTTAAAAGTAAGTCTCTTTAGCTCCAGTAACAAAGGGTGAAGGGGACACAATCAAAGTTATTATTGTTTTAAATGGAATGGACAGCTTAAAGATGAACTCATTAATCAAGTCTAAAACACCAGGGTAGCAACTACAATTGGAAATAAGATTTTGTAAAGCAAAGGAAGGAAGAGAACTAACATGGAAATTCCTACTTTTAAGAAATGAGGGACTGCCACCCAAGATGTAGGTATAGGTAGATATACTTTGCCTCACTGAGCAACCAAAAGAAGGACAATAAAATATTTAAAAACAAAAAACAACCAGAACTGCCAGAAAATCAGATTGTATGGAAGTCTGGCAATGAAGGAGTTAAAGAAGAAACATTCATTGAGACTAGTAGGAGGGGCAGAGATGGGCACCCCAGGCAGAGAGGACATGTGGCAAGGTGGTGGCTGGCAGACCGGGTGGTCCCACATTTGCATGCGGATAAATCAGGAGGAACAACTGGGGAGCAAGACAGACCATGCAGCCCAGGGTTCCAGAGCACGAAAAGAAAGTCTCAAAAACCTTTGGCTGTAAAAACCTGTGGGGCTTGTGGCCAGGGGAATAACTCCCAACCTCACAGAAGAGTTTGTTGGAGAGACCCACAGGGTCCTAGAACATACACAAACCCACCCACCTGGGAATCAGCACCAGAACGGCCCAATTTGCTTGTGGGTAGTGAGGGAAGTGACTGAAAACCAGCAGAGAGTCCAGCAAGTGAAACTGTTCCCTCTCTGACCCCTCCTCCACATACTCCTTAGAGCTGTAATGCAGCAAGGTAGGTTGTCCTGCCCTGGTGAAAACCTAAGGCTCTGCCCCTTACAATGTAACAAGCATGCCAAGACAAAAAAATATGGCCCAAATGAAAGAATAAATCAAAGCTCCACAAAATACACAACTCAGCAATGAAGAGATAGCCAACTGATCAGATGCACAGTTCAAAACACTGGTAATCAGGATACTCACAGAATTGTTGAGTATGGTTTCAAAATAGAGGAAAAAATGAAGACTATAAAAAGTGAAATAAAGAAAAATAGACAGGGAACCAGCAGTGAAGGGAAAGAAACAGGGTCTCAGATCAAAAGTTTGGAGCAGAAGGAAGAAATGAACATTCAACCAGAACAGAATAAAGGAACAAGAATTCAAAAAAAAAAATGAGAAAACACTTGCAAACTCCCAAGACACCTTTAAATATTCCAACATCCAAATCATAGGGGTGCCAGAAGGAGCAGAGGAAGAGCAAGAAACTGAAAATTTATTTGAAAAAATCATTAAAGAGAGCTTCCCCAATTTGGCAAGTGAAATAGACTTTCAGGAAGTCCAGGAAGGTCAGAGTTCCAAAGAAGTTGAACCCAGGGAACCACACCAAGGCACATCATAATTACATTACCCAAGATGAAAGATAAGGCGAGAATCTTAAAAGCAGCAAGAGAAAAGGAGATAGTTACCTACAAAGGAGTTCCAATTAGACTATCAGCTGATTTCTCAAAGGAATCCTTGCAGGCAAGAAGGTGCTGGAAAGAAGTATCCAAAGTCATGAAAGGCAAGGACCTGCATCCAAGATTGCTCTATGCAGCAAAGCTATCATTTAGAATGGAAGGGCAGATAAAGTGCTTCCCAGATAAGGTCAAGTTGAAGGATTTTGTCATCACCAAGCTCTTGTTAAATGAAATGTTAAAGCAACTTCTCTAAGAAAAAGATGAAAAATACGAACAGTAAAACGACAACAAAATCACAACTACCAAAAACTGAACCTAAAAAACAAAAACAAACTAATCAAACAACAAGAGCAAGAACATAATCACAGAAATGGAGATCACATGGAGGGTTACCAGTAGGGAGGGGCAGGGGGAGAATGAGGGAAAAGGTACAGGGAATAAGAAGCATAAATGGCAATTACAAAATAGACAGAAGGAGGTTAAGAATAGTGTAGGAAATGGAAAAGTCAAATTATATGTACAATTCATGGTCATGAACTAATGGCAGGGAATGCCAATGGGAGAGGGGTGTCTGCAGGGTGGAGGGGAATAAAGTGGAGAAAAAAATGGCACAACTATATTAGCATAATCAATAAAACATAGTTAAAAGAAAAAAATAAAAGCACCCTTATTTTTCTTAAAAAATAAAAGAAGACAGGCTGTGTGTGTGTGTGTGTGTGTGTGTGTGTATGTGTGTGTGATTTCAATGCAAATATAGTTTAATAAAGATGTACTTGTTGTTGTGTCTTGGACAGTACTACATATAAGAGAAATGTTAAAAAAATATAGACCTTCTCTTCAAAAATGATAATCTATCTGAGAAAATTGTACATTCATGGACTGACAATTCAATGTGATCTGCTAAAAGAACAGTTATTCTGGGGACATAAATCTAACCTAAATTTTTTAGGTGGGATTATTAAAGATAAATTATAATACATAGATGATGTTTGGCCCTATGATACTGTTCTTTATGTCACCATATTCTCAGTGAAACTATAAAGAATATAAACTATAATTTCCTGTTTACCAATGACTTTACAGTTCATGAGTCCAAAAATTAACCTACATGGGAAAAGAAGAAACATTAACAAAAATGTAATATAATATCATAAAACCTGAGGACATACATAAATCATAAAGTGAATGAAGGAGAGCATAAATGTGCACTTATAAGCCCTGGCTGGTGTAGCTCAGTTGATTGAGCATGGGCCTGCAAGCCAAATGATCACGGTTTGATTCCCAGTCAGGGCACATGCCTGGGTTGCAGGCCAGTTCCCAGCAGGGGACGCAGGAGAGGCAACCATACATTGATACTTCCCTCCCTCTCTCCTTCCCTTCCCCTCTAAAGATAAATAAATAAAACAAAAAACTGTTTAATTTTTTTAAATGTGCACTTATAGTCAGTCTTTCCAGAAAGCCAGCACAGCATGGGGAACAGTTAGCTAAGTGATGAAGAATATGGAATTTGGAATTGAGCCGCCACTGGTAGAATCTTGGCTTCACCATGGAAATGTTGTTTAACCTTGATAACTCTCTGTAAAATGAAGATAGACATAATATCAACCTCAGAAGGTGTTATGAAGATTAAATCAGACAATCCATGTAAAACACTCAACACACTCCCAGGTACATTGTGAACACTCCTTAAAAGACTAGCTATTACAGAACAGATCCCAGAGGCTAACTGGTATAATGTAAAGAGCAGAGTCCCAGCTTTTCCATGATTAGCCGTCTGAGCTTGTGGAGTCCCTTCATCTTTAGGATAGGAGCATCAGTCTGCATACCTACAAAGAGAGAATAACAATATCTGCCTCATAGTGAAAACTTGAGAGGGAAACAGAGTAAGAACATGTTTGAAAATTGCTTTGTAAGATATAAACACATGCGGATTATTGCAACACTTTCATTTTGCTCACTTAAGAGCAAATATTTTTTGCTCTTAAGTCCATATTTTTGTCTGCTTTGCTCATGGATGTATCTCCAGCACTTAGAACTGTAACTGGCACATAGTGGTCAATTAATATTGTTGAATGAATAAATAAATATCACATTTCTATAATTCTAAAGTTCATTTGGTTTGACCTTCTATCTCCCCAAAGTCAGTATAGATAAGGAATCTAAAGGCACAACAGTAGTCACCTATACTGTATTAGTTTTCTATTGCTGTATAACAAATTACCACAAACTTAGTAGCTTAAAATAACACCCATTTATGAGCTCATGGTTCCGCAAAGCAGAAGTTTGCAGTGGAATGGCTGGGTCCTCTGCTCTGCATCTCACAGAACTGAAACTAAGCCATCAGGCAGGCTGCATTCTTCTCTGGAGGCTGGGGTGGGGAAGAATCTACTTCCAAGTTCATTCGGGTTGTTGGCAGATTACAGTTCCTTATGATTGCAGAGCTAAGGTTCCCATGACTTTGCTGGCTGTTAGCTGACTGCTCTCAACACCTGGAGGCTGCCTACACAACTTTTTCATGTGGCTGTGGCCCCTCCATAGCCAGTTCACAACATGGCAGTCGCTGAATTCTTCAAGGCCAGTAGCAATTCTCTTGTACAGTGAACCCTTCTCATGCTTCAAATCTAATGTCTCAGGCTCATTCACTAAAGAAAACCTCTCTACTAGAAAGGAAAACCTGCATAATCTTTCTTGTGCTATATAATGTAACATGATCAAAGGTGTGATAGCTTATCACATTTGGAGATTCCACACTTAAAAGGGAGGGATCTATACAAGGGTAAGTATCATTGAGGGTGATTCTTGAAATTTTGCCCACCACACACACTATGTTGTATGAACAGGCATAGATTGGCATAATATAATGGTGAATTTTTTAAAAACTGATGATAGAGTATATGTCCAGGGTGATTATTTTTTAACTAGTGTGTTTTAATATGCAGAAGAGAATCTAACAGCCTATACACTAAGCAATTCATAGTGGTTATGCCTGGAGAGTGAGAATACCACAATAAGCACACATTGTCCTTAAAATTAAAAATAATAGAAAAAAAAACGGGAAACTGACCTTTCCACTTTATGTTCTTCATTTTTTTAAAAGCAAATTTAAACTCCTGTTTCTCCTCCACTTTAATTCAGCTCACCAATAATGCAAGAGTCAAGTAAAATCATTTCTTCCCTGTTTAGGCACCTTTCTTCAAGAGTTTTACAGTCATTTCCTTACTAATCATCCCAAAGCTCTTACACCATCTTCTTTAGATTCTTTCCTTGAGGTCCACAAAGCTCTGTCTGGTTGGTCCCAAAGGCAATAGGAGCTTCTCAGCTCTCTGCAAACCACACTATTCTACACTATAGACTCAACACCATCATTTTTATTAAGATAGGTCTCTTACTTTTTTCTGCTCAAGGAAGGAAAATAAAATCTCAGAAAACCTCCCAGTTTAAAGAAAAACATTGTGCTGTAGCCAGGCATAATTGCACAAACCATGTTTGTAGCAGTAAAATGGATTAGCTGTATATTGTACAGTAAATGAGTTAAAAATCCAAGCAGTAGATGCACTGATATTTGGTTGTAAAATGCATGTGTCAAGAAGTCTTTGACAAGCAGCATTTCCACACTTAAATTGAAGAATAGTTTGAAGCCTGAGAAAAAGCAAAAGATTAAATGTATTTTGTTGATGTCTCTTAAATCGTGTTACATACTGATAGTTCATTTTTCCTATGGAAAAAGCAATCCCTTGAATATAGAGATTGTAAGCCAAGGAAACAAGATGTAATTAAATCAGTTATGTTGCATTATATCGTGTGAACAATGTGCATCCACAGAAATCTGTCTGTGAAAAAAATTAAATGAAATATATTTATAATTCAAATATATATAAACATAGGCTACCTCATACATTGTCTGCATTTGTTCAAGAAAGTTCTGAACTCTAAATATAATGGATTCTTGGCTGAAGTGAGAGATTTCAAAGAGATTTTATAACATATTCAAACTTGATCCTGATTTCTAACAGCCTCTCAAATAAGCTAGAAAAAACTCCAGAATTACTGGTGTTTTGTGCATCAGTACCAACTCTTACCCTGATTATCTACTCTTATAGTTCAATAATCATTTTCTCATTGTGCCATAGTATCACAACTTTTTCATGTGGCCATGGCCCCTCCATAAGCAGTTCTTTAACTGCCCACAGAAAACCTGATAGCTTTACATTTCTTGAAAACACCACTGCATCATTACATATAAATCAAAAGCAGTGTCAGCAAAGAAGAGCTGGCCACCTTGACTAACTTCCCTAGCTCCTTACTAAGGTTAGGAAGAAGAAACATTTTTCAATGTGTTAGCAGTATGCAATTTTTGTTGTTCTTATTACTGTGATGCAGACTTTTTTATTTTAAAAAGAATGTTTCAACTTTCAGTCAAGATTGAGGCATAGGTAAACACACCTCCCCTCCACACACAACTATAGAAAAATAAAAGGTAGACTACAAAACAAATATATCAGAATTATCAGAAAATTGAGCTGTCTGGAAGTCCAACAACCAAGTATTTAAAGCCACGTTCATCCAAATGGGTAGGAGGGGTGGAGACAAGAAAGAGCAGTCCCACATTCACAAAGGTGGATAAAAAATTGGGAGGGAGCTACTTCGGGTCAAGATGGTGGCATAGGCAGACATAAGATTGCATAGGTTCACCTCTTCACACAACAACATCAAAATTAAAACTAAAATACGGAACAACCATCACTCAGAACCATCAGAAATCCAGTTGAATAAAAATCTGACAACTACAGAATTAAAGAAACCACATCCATCCAGACAGGTAAAAGGGGCTCAGATGTGGAACAGGCTGGTCCCTCACCTACCTGTGCTAGATAAAAATTCAGGAGAGATATGTCAGGAGCAAAGAGTCCCAGCCCAACACCAGGCCCCCCAGACCAGGGTTCCAGTGCCAGGAAGATAGGTCCCAACAAAATCTGTCTGCAAAGACAAGTAGGGGATTGAGTTGGTGGAAGAAACTTCTGGAGCCCCAAGCAGTTCCTCTTAAAGAATCCACACATGGACTTGCATACTCAGACTCACTCCTCTGAGCTCTGAGCACTGGAGTAGCAGCTTGAAAATCATGAGTGGTATACAGGGAGAAACTGAAGTGTCTGGATTCAAAGCAAGCAGAGACCACTGTCCCTTTTCTAAACACTTCCCCAACAGGGCCGGTAAGCTGATGCTGTATGTGAGACTCCATCAAGATGACTAACACCAACACGGTTTGATCCAACTTTGAGATCCCCAGAGACGCTTGCCCCACACAACTTATGGGCCCACCCAAGCTGCTTTTCCATATAAATGGCTGGTCTTGTCTCATGCTTCAAGACTTCCTAAATCCTATCAAACAGGAAAGAGGTGGCTTCTGTGAGCCCCAGGCAAGGCACTAGCAGCAACCAGCCTAGATTCACAGCTTGCTTCACCTGGGAATCTCCAAGCCCAGCACAAGCAGCAGCCATCTCAGATTGCTTTATAGCTCAGGATGCCCTGGGTAAACATAAGTGGGGGCTGACCTTGGCCTGCACCACCTGGAAAACTCCAGGGCCAGCACACCTAGTGGACAGCTACAGACCATGTAGGAGCACCACCAACCTGCCCCTTCACAGATGATCCTCCACTGAGGGTGGAGATTAGTGGTCAGTTGCCCCAGCCAGTCTTTGCAGCTGACTGGCCTAGGTAAATCACTCCCATTGATCTGCCAACAGCAACCAAGTCTCAACTACAAGAGGAGGGTGTACTCATCCCACAGAAAGGGTGCACCTAGACCACCCAGCTTGGGTGATAGAGGAAGCTGTGCCCCTGGACCCTACAGGACACCTACTACATTAGGTCATACAACCAAAACATGGAGTCAAAGCAACTCTACCTGATTCATAGAAAAAACACAGGAGGCTGCCAAAATGAGGAGACAAAGAGACATGACCCAAATGAAAGAACAGATCAAAACTCCAGAAAAAGATGTAAATTAAATAGAGATAAGCAATCTATCAGATGCAGACTTCAAGTCACTGGTTATAAGCATGCTCAGGGAACTTATTGAGAACCTCAACAGCACAAAAAAGATTCAGTCAGGAATGAAGCATACACTAATTAAAATAAAGAACAACTGTGGTGTGGATGAAGCTGAGAATCAGATCAATGATTTGAAACATAAAGAACAAAAATAATCAATCGGAACAACTAGAAGAAAAAAGGATATACTGTCCTAAAAAACAAGGGCAGTATAAACAGCCTCTGGGACAACTTTTGTACTATATGGGTGCCAGAAGGAGAATAGAAAGGGCAAGAAATTGGAAATCTATCTGAAAAAAAATAGTGAAAGAAAACTTCCCTAATTTGATGAACTAAGTCCAGTAAGTACAGAGAGTCCCAAACAAGATGGGAGCAAAGAGGCCCACTCCAAGACACATAATAATTTTAAAATCTCAAAGCTTAAAGATAAAGAGAGAATCTTAAACGCAGTAAGAAAAAAGCAGATAGTTACCTAGAAAGGAGTTCCCATAAGACTGTTAGCTGATTTCTCAAAAGAAACTTTGCAGGCAAGTAGGGACTGGCAAGAAATATTCAAAAAGTGATGAAAAGCAAGGACCTACAACCTAGATTAATGTATCTGGCAAAGTTATCATGTAGAATTGAAGGGCAGATGAGGTGCTTCCCAGACAAGGTAAAACTAAAGGAGTTCATCTTCACCAATTACATGAAATGCTAAAAGGAATTATATAAGAGAAAGAGGAAGACCAAAACAATGAACATTAAAATCACAATAAATTCACAACTATCAATAGTTGAATCCAAATAACAAACCAAGCAAAAAAGCAAAAGAACAGAATCTTAGATATGGAGATCATTTGGAGGGTTGGGGGAATGGGGAAAATGAGGGGAAAGGTCCAGGGATTAAGAAGTACAAATTGGTAGGTATAAAATAGACAGGTATGTGTTAAGAACAGTGCAGGTAATGGAGTAGCCAAAGAACCTATATACCTGATCCATGGACATGAACTAAAGGGGAGATTGCTGGAAGGAATAGGGGTACTGGTTGGAGGGGAGCAAAGGGAAAACAGTTGGGACTACTATGACATTGACTATGATAGTATAATCAATAAAGTATATTTTTAAAATAAATAAAGTAAAAGAAGTGATTTCTATAAAAAGTTAAAAATTAATAAAACTGCATGTTTCATCTTCAGAAAAATCTCTTATCAAAGAACCAAGAAAACATATATTATACTGTACATTATCATGTGGAAGTGTTTTAAAAAGCCAAAAGTGCTGTGTAAGCTTTTTAAATTATCGATATTCCTAGTGTTTACTTCTGAAATAGGTTGGGTGCTGAGCAAAGTTGACTTCTTGTTGTCTAGCTAACTAATAAGTTGGGTCCAGTCTTCTGTCTAGTATGAATATACTCACAAATATTTCCTTCAATGCTTAATTTATTATGAGGGATTAAAGAACTGGTTTGGATAATTGCATAATGTCCCTTCAGAGAATGTAATTATATAGTAAAAGTGGGTCACAAAGAAGCCGAAAGATATAACCATAAAAAGAAAATAAAGCAAACAGCAGAATGAACCATATATTTCAATTATTAAAGTCCCATTTCTCATATTAAATACAAATGTAAATAATAGCAGCTGAGTTTCTTAAATAGCACAAAATCTGGATAATAAATGCCATTGAATTAGTTAAGATAATAGCTAATTATTATCTAGCTGCTTTACCCTGAAAATCTGAAATATCAGTGGGTTATCACAAAAGACATTTATTTCTCAATTAAGGTTCAGGGAGAAATGGAGAGCAAGAACTCCATGCAGTCATTCAGAGACCCAGGCTCCGTCTGGATCTGAGCTTTGTCATCAACTACTAGCTGCCAAAGTTGCCCTAAGGGTACACATCCTGCCAGTAGATGGAGCAAGAGGGGATTAGAACATCACATTCCACCTGCCGGAACTCAGTACTATAATCATACCTAAATGCAAGGAAAGCTAGAAAACATGGTCTAACTATGTGCCAAAGCTGGAAGAAAACTAGCTTGGTGGGCTGCAAGCCAGTTTCAAACTACAAATGCCCTCTTAACTCCCATCCAAAGAAAAAAAGAAACATAAAGAAATAATATTCTCTTTTGGCAGGGCAATTTAGTCTGGCTTTTCCAAAAGTTCCAGTTTTCCAAGCCACTCAAACCCCAATTCTTATTCTTCTATTATAAGGCATATGTCCATTCATATAGCAATCAGTAAAAGAGGTTTCATAAAATAGCCCTGGCTGGTGTGGCTCAGTGGATTGAGTGCCAGCCTGGGAAGCAAAGGGTCACCAATTGAATTCCCACTGATGAGGGCACATGCCTGGGTTCTGGGCCAGGTCCCCATTTGGGGGCACACAAGAGGCAACCATACATCATGTTTCTCTCCCTCTCGTTCTCTCTCCCTTCCCCTATCTCTAAAAATAAGTAAATAAAATCTTTTTCAACAAAGAGGCATCATAAAATATGGAAATAAAAGGCAGAGCAGAAAACTTATGCAATTTAGTGCTCAGAAGTTTGTGGGCCAACTTAATGTGCAAATCCACAGTCTGTGCTTCTGGAGAGGAGAAAAAGGGGTAGTTCAAAACCCGCAAACCAATTTGTGTTGTTTCTGCAACATTGCAAAAGTACGACTCATGAATATGCTAATAAAATTGCAATGAGATTTTTGGCACTATTTCATCACCTCAACTAGATTAGAGAATAATAACACTATGAGTTTACATGACTTCAGAAACTGCTGTGGTAGTAGAAAAAAATCAAATCTGTGATGTTTATAATGTAATGAAAATTACAATCATGCTACAGTCAAATAATGGTAATAATTTTACATGTAAGTAATAATTTGCTGCACACACACAGTAATTCACTATTAAGGCTATTCACTGCTTCTGATGTTTCTGTTTTCTGGTGTCAATGTAAGTAAAGTAGGCACATTCCTACTTTCAAAAATAGAAAAGAGATAAAAATGGCAACATTGGGAGGAAAATAATTTTTTAGTAAAGCAAGAATCTCCTTTAGAATCCTTTAGCACTTTTTTAAATCATTAATTAGGAGTTTAAGAACAGAAAAGAACACAGAAAAATCTATTTTTACCTTTATATGCCAAGTACTAATGTAATAGTCAAGTTATGTCCTGGGATTGTCCCATGAATTCAAGCCTATTTAAGAGTTCATAAATGCATTGTTTTAAGGTAGTGACCTGTTCAACAAGCAGGACATTATATAAAGGCCAAAAGATTGGAGATTAACTGAAAAGTCTTCAACAACTTCATTAAGTAGCCTAAGCCACAAAGAAGTGCCTGAGTATCTTTTCCAAATGGCATCCAGAGTGCCTAACTTGATAGTTTAGCCAAGCTGACTCCTCTGAAATATCAAAAATGTACTGGGCCCCAACTTTCCAGTGGATGTTCTCATTAGGACCTACAAGAAGTAAAAGAAGATATGGGAAATTAAATCCATAGGCCCCAGGGTTTGGAATCCTCTCTGATCCCTAAGGGATGAGGATGCTGCTGGGCCCATAAACTCAGACAAAGCTGCTGATTTTTCTCATTGTGTTCACAGGCTCATTATAAGAAAAGAAAATTGGGATTTTTCTTACATTTGTCTAATCAAGAAAAAAGAAATATTGACTTCCGGCCAAGATGGAGGCGTAGGTGGAAACACCGTACCTCCTCTCACAACCAAGATTAAAGACAACAAATATTCATAAACAATAGCACAACCAAAACACAGAAAACTGAACTACGGAAGTCCGACAAACATTCAACCAGACCGGTAAGAGGGGCAGAGTCAGCAGCAGGCGGAGAGGGAAAGCGGCAGGAAAACGTGGTGGCTGCCAGGCTTGGGAGCACCGGGCGGCGTAGGTGGCGTGGAGCTCACAGACCCCAGACACGGGGAGGAGACGAACATGGGGAGGAGGAGAGCATGCAGGGCACGCAGGGCAGTTGGCTAACCGTGGACACACATTCACATGCAGATAAACTAGGCAAGAGCAGGCAGTGAGATGGACAGCACAGCCTAGGGCCCCAGCAACGGGCAATAAAGCCTAAAAACACCAATTGAAAGGTGCTGGGAGAGGCTCCCAGCCTCACAAGGGAGGTCGCCGGGGAGACCCGCAAGGTCCCGGAGTGTGCATAGGCCCTCTCACCTGGAAATCAGCGCCAGGGGAGCCCAGTTTGCTTGTGGGAGGCAGCAGAGGGGACGCAAATTCGGTAGAGTTTGGAACAGGCGCCATTGTTCCCTCTCTAACGCCGCCCCCACAGACAGCGTCACAACTTGGCTACTAGGCTGCCCCACCCTGGTGAACAACTAAGCCTCCACCCCTCACACGTAACGGGCGCCACCTGACCAAAAATGACTCAAACAGAAGAAAAGCTCAGAGCCCCAGAGCCAATACTTTTAAGCAAGCAAGAGATAGCCGACCTATCAGATGCACAGTTCAAAGCACTGCTAATCAGGATGCTCACAGAACTGGTTGATTTTGGTCGCAAATTAGATGAAAAAATGAAGGCGTTCATAAGTGAAATGATGGAAAATGCACAGGGAACCAGTAGTGATGGGAAGAAAACTGGGACTCAAATCAATGGAGTGGACCAGAAGGAAGAAACAAACAACCAAGCAGAAAAGAATGAAGAAACAAGAATTCAAAAAATTGAGGAGAGGCTTAGGAACCTCCAGGACATCTTTAAACATTCCAACATCCGAATTATAGGAGTACCAGAAGGGAAAGAGGAAGATCAACAAGTGGAAAACTTATTTGAACAAATAGTAAAGGAGAACTTCCCCAATCTGGCAAAGGAAATAGACTTCCAGGAAGTCCAGGAAGCTCAGAGAGTCCCAAAGAAGGTGGATCCAAGGAGGAACACACCAAGGCACATCATAGTTACATTAGCCAAGATTAAAATGAAGGAGAGCATTCTAGAAGCAGCAAGAGATAAGGGGACGGTTACCTACAAAAGAGTTCCCATCAGACTGTCAGCTGATTTCTCAAAAGAGACCTTACAGGCAACAAGGGGCTGGAAAGAAGTATTCCAAGTCATGAAACACAAGGACCTACATCCAAGACTGCTCTATTCAGCAAAACTTTCATTTAGAATGGAAGGGCAGATAAAGTGCTTCTCAGATAAGATCAAGTTCAAGGAGTTCATCATCACCAAGCCCTTACTATATGAAATGTTAAAGGGACTTACCTAAGAAAAAGAAGATAAAAATATGAACAGTAAAAGGACAGCAAATTCACAGTTATTAACATTCACCTCTAAAACAAAAGCAGACTAAGCGGTCACCTAAAACAGGAGCAGAGTCACAGAAATGAAGATCACATAGAAGGTTAGCAACAGGGGAGTGGGAGGAGAGGGTGGGGAGAAGGTACAGAGAATAAGTAGCATAGACGGTGGAGAGAAAATAGACAGGGAGAGGGCAAGAGTAGTGTGGGAAATGTAGAAGCTAAAGAACTTATGATACATGGACATGAACTAAAGAGGGGGAGTGTGGGTGGGAGGGGGTGTGCAGGGTGGAGAGGAATGAAGGGGGGAAATGGGAGAACTGTAATGGCATAATCAATAATATATATATATATATTAAAAAAAGAAATATTTTTCCAGATTAGTGAGTAGTGACCTTCTTTGTTAAAAGATATGTAAAGGCTGAATACTTTCATACACATTATCTCAAATAATGTCATCTGTCCCTCAGTAAAAGGCTAAGCATCCACAAATTATATGGAAGATAATTATCCCAAAATGATGAAATCATAGGCTATTAATATAAATCCACCATCCTTCTGGTGTATTCATTCATTTTATTTTTTAAAAAATTGTGGCCAACTCTACTTAAACTTTCAGAGTATCCCTGACCTAGAATACCTTCACTTTAAGGGTGATTAGATACTGTTAAATAAAATAAATAATTTTTCTTAAAAATTTCATTGAGATTCAAGAAGATGAAAAAACTCACTCTAACTCTACATAAATAGTGGTTTACACATTTGGGTTTCTATGTACTTATATTTGTGCGTGTATGTATATATGTGAACACAGAGACACACACAATCATAGGAGAAAATGGAAACAGCCAAATTGAACATTATCATTGAGTTAGTATGCATTGTGAATTCTGTGCTTACTCTGGTACCAAACAAACATCTGATTACCTTTTGTGATATGGTATCATAAATAAGCTTTAGGTTGAGACTTGAATTCTTGCTGTCTTTTTTTTTTTTTTAATGTGGTAAAGAACAACTCAGTAATGTCAAAAATCCCTTCCAGCTCTAAAATTCTGACTCTCTGCCTTTGCTTTGAAATCCTGGCCTCTGTGGCCATTACACATCTCCTCAGATTTATTTTGCATAGCTGTAAAACTATCTTATGAGTGTCTATCACATAGGGATAATCGAGGAACATAAGTGTTCCTGTTACGTTTGTCTATCTGAAATATTTGGGTAAATATTAGATTAATTCAAGAAGCCTATAATCTAGATAAAAAGACATTAGAAAGAAAATAAAAAACATAATACCAGAAAGGATGACTTCTATATAGATTTATTTTTCCTTATTCCTTTTCAGTCCTTCCCAGAATCATTTTATTGGACCAAAGCTTTCTGTGGCTTGATATCAAAAGTGACTTCAAGCATCATCTTGTGCATCAGGTTGTGGGTTCAATCCCCAGGTGGGGCACATACAGGAGGCAGCCAATTACTATTTCTCTCCCACATCAATGTTTCTCTCTCTCTCTCCCCTTCCTCCCTTCCTTTCTCTCTAAAATTAATAAACATCCTCAGGTGAGGATAAAAATTCATGTGAAGAAATAAAGATAGAAAATTTAAACTTCAAAAGCTACTGAAGGTAAAAGAGTAGTCTGGAATGGAAAGCAATGTACAAAAGTTCAGGCATGTAAAAGAGTAGGATTTTTTAAATTAATACACTACAAAGCAAACTAAAGTATTCATTAAAACGTCAAGAACTTTTAGTTCTCATGGGATCATAAATAAGTAGCAGATTTTTATTCTAATTAACACTTTCTGAAAAGCAGAGACTGTAAATGCAATTTGATATAATATGCCCATTTAGAATATTTATACTATGTTAAGGTGGTTAGTCACTTTTGGTGTGAGCCCCTTTGAGAATCTAGTGAAAACTATGGAGCTTCTCACTAGAAAAATACACAGGCATACAATTTTGCATATAAATTCAGTACCTTACTAGGCCATGGACCATACGTTAATAACTTCTGATTTATAATGTTAGTACTGTTTATAAAGTACCATGCATGGCTCTTGGATCAGAAGAGTCAAAATGTGTAGGGTTATTTACATACATTTGCATTCTCTATTTAATCTGTTCTACCTCTATGTCTGTAACATAAATTATTTAGTCTAACCTACTACAAAAACAACATCAGTGACATGATATAGATAAGATCTTTTAGCAAATTTTTAAGCCAATCAGTTTAATCACATCTAATAACCAACGCATAGCTAGGAACACCCTGGTTTCAATGAAAACTATTGCCCAGTGGGCTTTCACATGGTGAAGCCAGGCACAGCCTAACTTGGTATTACCACAAAAATGACACAGCTCTTTCCTAATGTTGCCTGTACCCCACGCAGCGCTAGAACGTGATCAAACTGCAGTTGGTAGTTTATTTACTAACCATCAAAGCTATTCTTTCATTATCTTCAGAATGTAATGGTTATTTTATGAAGACTCATTAAATTTAATGAGATACAGCCACGTTTATGGCTGCTCCATAACAGGAGTGGAATGTGAGGAACCTGCCTTCAAATGACTCCTGCCTCTGCGGAGTGCCAAAAATCAAGTGTCAGCCATTGCACTGCACTGAGAGCAAGGTGCTTCAGAATTCAGAAGTCATTCCCAAGAGTCAAAATGCATTAGGATCATTATGCCTATTGTTCTTATTACAACCTGGCCTTATTTACAATAACAGCAAACTTGTTAAAGAGGAACAAAGTTGTGAAAAAAGGACTTCATGTGATACCACCATTTCATCTGCTTTTGGTTTCTCTGCCATTCCCAGGGCGTCCAACAGCAAAACGCTGAGACAGAGCATTCAGAGGTTCACAACCTCTGTGGTCCAAAAAAGCCCTCAGGAGCAGGGCCCAGGGAAGAATTTGCCGTTTTCAGTGGAAAACAAGTAGTTGTTACTAACTATGAAGTCTTTTATTTTGATTTGGATTTGCCACACCTTTCTTTATAGTAAGACACCAATGCTTAAAACATAGAGATATTTTAGTTAATCCATAAAAAAGATATGGAGAGGAGCATGTTAAAAGATGCAATCTCTTTAAAAAGTGGATCAAACTGTTGAACTCAACAAATGAGAGGTGTTTGTAAATAAACTTATGGCATAAAAAGGCAATAACAGCAAACTCATAGAATGTAATATTATTCGACCATAAAAAAGGAGGAAATCCTGTCATTTTGAACAACATGGATAGAACTTAAGGTCATTATGCTAAGTGAGATAAGTGAGATCTACAAAGACAAACAGTGTATTATCTTATTTATATGTAGAATCTAAAAAAGACAAACTCTGAAGCAAAGAGTAGATTGATGGTTTAGGGGCTGGAAAGTGGGGGAAATAGAGAGATATTGGCTAAAGGGGCAAACTTTCCATTTTAAGATGAATAAATTCTGAGATCTAATGTACAGGATGGTGACTATAATTAACAATACTGCATTGTTTACTTGAAAGTAGCTGAGAAAGTAAATTTTAAAGGTTTTCACAACTAAAAATGGAATTTATGTAAGGTGAAGGATGTGTTAACTAATGCTATTGTGGTAGTCATTTCAGAATATATACATGTATAAAAATCATCACAATGTATACCTAAAATGTACACAATGTTATGTTTCAATTATATCTCAACAAAGTTGGAAAAAACAAAACAATGATAGTCATAGCATTAATAACATCAATAACAATAAGTTCCAATTGTTGCGTCCTAGCTTCCTATCAAGCATTATCATGGCCACACTACATATTATCTCAATTTATTTATGCCATGTCATAGAGCCAGTAGATGCTACATTTCTACATGCAATCTGGACCCTGGGTACAGTTTAAAGATTGTGAAATGGGACATGGTACATAGCTACAGTACAAAGCCCCATAGGAAAGGCAAAAATGTAGGCCTATATCCTAAATTAGACCAACAGGAAAATCTAAGGAAATCCAGACCCATTCTTAGGGGCGAGTTCTACCTTGTAATTTTATGGTCAGATTTCACAGTTGAAGCATGTTGTCTTAGAGGCATTCAGCCTGCCAGGTGTGACCAGGAGTTGAAAAGTAGTGGCCAAGAACCACTTAAGTAGCATCTGAATATATGGAATTTGGAGGTAGGATTTGCTGCCTCTGTGGTCCATCATGTTGGAGCTGAAATCTTTAGCTGTCAGCAGTGAGTGGCAGCTTTTATAAATTTTATATGGCAGTTTTTATATTGAATTTTCCATTTTACCATATTCAATTTATGAGAATTGGATTCCATGTTAGAAACCATGATAATTCCAGATTCTGAGTGATCGGTACACTCATTACATTATCTTAATTTTGTCATTAATAAAGAAAAAAAGAAAATTCCTTAGGACCTGAAATTGTTATTTGTCTGACTGACCTTGCTTGTCTTCTCTTAAATATTCTTTTTTTTAATGCTGTCTCAGAGGGTGTCCAACTTTTCAGGCATTCAAAGAAGGGCAATGCTATTTGGAAGGCAGAACAGGGAAATTCCATTACTCTCTGAGCCCAGATTCATTCCACTGAAAAATCTTCCACTGTGTATAATAAATATTGAACATCTTGAAAATAGAAATATATCTATTTTTATTTCTAAATATAGTTCTAATTAATTCTAAATATAAGCTTATAAGAAGATTGTCCCTACAATCTGTGGCCTGCAAGTATCCCAGCAATTTGCATTTCAGAGGCCAGGCAGCAAAATAACCTGGATAAAGAAAGACTAGAGGAGAATATGTACTTTCCCTTCAAAAGATTTAGTATAGCTTACATGGGGAAAGCAGGTTAATAACCAAATGAAACAAACAGAAAATAATACAGTGCTGAGGTATAGAATCTGAATAGCGAATTGTCCCAGTTGCTAGAAAAAGGAAAAGTACTCCTAAATAGGATATTTATTTGAAAATCTCTAACTATTCCTAAACCACATTGAATGTTACCTCTTGTTAGGGTTTTGCTCTGGGGGATCCCTCATGAGCTAATGTGATGTAATTTCCAGAGTGCCAGTCAATTTACTAGAAAAGAGGCTTCTATCTAGGAACTAGAGTCTCATAAGAAACTTTCTCACAAATCTTTTTCTTCAGGAGCCATAAAGAATTCTTCAGTAAAGTGCTTTCCCAGAGCATGAATAGGCATGCTGTAACCTGCTCTTACATCTCACTTAGCTGCCAGAAAGTAGTTCCTAATTGCGGAGACCAGGAGGGCCATTTACATTTGGTAGTGTTTACTCTTAAACACACCACAGGACAGTTTTAATTAAACACCACTGATTTATCATTACAAATAAGTGTTGAGACACTTGTTAAAGTGTTATGTGAGTCAAGCACAAAAGTTTTTAGGCCCTCTCCTATCATGTCAAGCTATGTGAAACACAATAGCTACAAATTAAGGTAAAAAAGTTTCTGTAGTTGTAAAATGTGTATATGTTTCATGAAGGCAGCATGGCACAGCAGTTAAGTTTAGAGGCTGAGTTTGAATCCAGACTAACACCTCTGTCAATCTTAGTCAAGTAAGTAACCTCTCTGAGCCTCAGTGTCTTATCTGCAAAATGGGGATCACAATAATAATACCTACTTTACAGGGTAATTGAGAGAATTATAGCAGATGATTTAAAGTATGTGAAGCAGTGTAAAATATGTTACACAATGCCTGGTACATAATAAGCACCCAATAAATGACAAATATTATTAAAATTTGGGAGAAAAACTTAAAAATTACAATTCCAAAAGTTACTTTTACCATTCCAAGAAATGAACTAAAATCTCTAAGGAAACTGTAAAAGGTAAGGTAAGCTTTCTATGCTTATTTAGATGAAAGTGAGTATAAGTTTATTCCTGTTTTAATGCAGTAATCTAATTAACCTTTGTCAGTATGAAAATGACCTTGAATTGGTCTTGTGACCTCAAGTGCTTCATGTTGTTGACTTTAAACAGCCTTTTTGGGATGGTCAGAAATAGCATCTGGTGAAATGGGCAAAAGGTCAAATTCATTTACTTTGTAATAAATAGCAAATATATTTGGCATTAGCTGCTTACAAATAAGAAGAAAAGCATAAATTCATTTGTCAAAGCAAGAGGTAAGGTATTACATAAAGAATTTAGAATAAATTAAAAAATTCTAAAAAAGATCCAACATTGATTTTTGGTCTCATGCCACTTATTTTATACCAAGAAGTGATTAAATTATTCATTTTTATAAACTAAAGAAATGCATTGCCAACTAACATTAAAATGAAGTAAAGATGAATCTAATTAAACAACGCTGATTTATCATCATAAACATTCCTGTCTCAGGCAGAGAAATCACTGAGCTAGAGTGAAAGGGAAAAGATAAATGTAGCTTGTGAAATGTCAGAACTGTACAACTGTATGATTTCTAAAACTCTTTCTTGTTTTACAAATTCTATGCTTCAAAAACCAAAACTCTAATGACATCTTCCACTTTATCCATGTACTTTAAGATTAATAACTCAAAATAGCCTATTCTACCAACAGAATCTCATTGGAGAGATTAGTTTCCAAAGAGAATCCCAACCATGAGTAATATTATATTATTTAACTAAAATCAGCAAATAATGCAACCACATCTGTATCTTAACAAAATATTAGTGGGTCTTTATGAGACTATCCTTATAGCAGGTTTCTTTCCATTCCTGTAACTCTAAGCTGAATTTCATTGGCATGTAGCAATCATTATTACTCTTGTTACAGAAGTAGCTGTATATTTTTTATTTACATTCATCAATTTAATATCCATTTCCATTTCAAAAGGGCACCAAATGGAGGGCATGAAGCCATTCAAATATATGTGTGCAGTCCAGAGTCTTTTTTGAAATGAAATCAAGTTCAAACAGCTGTCTGTCCAGCATTGTTAAGAAAGACTTGTAAAGCATCTCCTTTTTGAAAATATATCCAGCTTCTCCCTCTTCCTTGTACTAATTGTTAAGCTATTTAGTCAACATTTGGCTTCTGTGCATAGTTACCCACATTATGCAGATGCACTTTATGCCTGGAGTGATCATGTAGGGCCATCACTCCACCTTATATTCCTCTAAGTGCAAATATTTACCTCTGCAGCAGTCTCATTCAGTTATTATTTATATCAGTTATCAGTTACAAACTGGTCATTCCAATCCCTCAGTTATTAATTTCTTTATTGCACTTCAGACCATGCCCCATTTTTCAAGTGCTGTGTCAGAGCCTAAATCATCTTTCTGCAAAATCCCAAGCCATAAAAGCTAACTATTTGTAGTACATTATCATTTGTAATGTCCTAATTATTTTTACATAATCAATAACATCGAGTCCCTTTTCTTGGGCACTTTCTGTTTATTTACATTTTATTCTACACACGTCAGTTCCCATCAAGAGCAAAACCAATTTCCTTGTCCTGCATCTGCTCTCAAGACAACCTTAATTCACCATAAATCTATCTGTGTTCACTACCTAGTTAGACCCAGTTGGTTATGTTGCTATAATCCTGGGGCTAAACAGGTCTTGCTCTGCAAAACAAGACCTCAGATAACTCAGAGTGCTACCCAGATGATGACCACAGTGACTGGAGGTAGCATTTTATTTCACTGTTGTTATTTTTTCAGAGGTCTCTGTTTATGATGTGATGCATTTGGACCTGAGCACATTAGCTGCATTATTCATTGGGTACATTTGTCAGAACATGCATGTGTATAAAGAACTAATGATCCATATTAAATTAATGGCGCTATAAAAAAGAAAAATACTCCATACAAGCAGCTATGTCAGAAACTACAGACTTTGATAAACCATAGAAAGAACCTAATCAGATGAAGCATTGGACTGTTCTATCTCTAAAATTACATTTCTAGAAATATACTTGTACACAATGTTGGTTTTATTAAAACAAATTAATTCAGTCATTAAGGAATCATAAGGCAAGTGTCTCATAAGTCAGGACCTCCAGTGTAACAAATTGATTAAATGACTGTGTAATAGTCTCTTTAAACAAATCTAGTGTAACAAGTTAATAGATCTGCTCAATTACCATGCTGGGGTGATGAGGATGTGGGCGACTCTCTCATTTAATCCGAGAGCTTGTTCTTAGTTTTTTCCCCCTTTTCTCTCTATATTTCTGAAAGGACTGTGTTTTGTTTTGGATTTGAGGGTTATGTTGGGGTCTCTGGAAATTGATTCTTTTAATGACAATTAAAAATAAAAACTAAATTTGATGCTGCTGGCTTCTCCGGCGGAGCTGTCAGCTGCGGTTTCGGATGGCACTCTCCCCACCCATCACCTCCAACGAAGGCATCGGCGGAAGGAATAGCTGAAGGGATCCCGACACCACCACCACCCACACTCGATCCTGGTAACGCAAAATAGAAAAGTCCCTGTGAGATTAAACTGGAGCTTTTTTCCCCTAGTGAAGCCAAAGTTACAGTAAAGCATTATAACCAGAGAAACGGGCTGTCCCGGGGAGGGCAGGAGGAAGGGCACCTACGTTTCTTCTGACCAGAGGGCGAAAGGAGACGTCTTAACTGTTTAGCCATGGACTGATTTCAACAGAAAGTCTCCCCGCGCACCACCGCCATCCTCACCCCCCAGGCTTCAACATTTGAGAGGTAAATTTGCCAGCAGGTCCCCGGCCTGCCTGGGCCTCCTTCATCCTTCTCAATCTTCCGACAGAGAGAAGAGGATCTCACAAAATACTCCAGGTCGGGCAGGGCTCCCGGTTCGCCTAGTAAGGACTGAGAAGTGACCTGGATTGGGGTAGAGTAGGGGAAGAGGAGGGAGAGAGTGAGGGAAGAAAGGGAGGGGGGAGAGAGAATGGTTTCAACCATAAACCTTTCATTGACATGTCTCTGTGAAAGCTGAAATATTGTAACCGAAAGATGGAGGCCAGACACAGAGGAGCTCCGAAGCTTTCCCTCTCCCGGCTCCGACGCTGGTTCTGGGGTTAGGACAGAGCGGAGTAACTTCGAGCCTCTAGCCTTTTCCGAACTGTTGATGCCCATGACACCCTCTAGCCAAAGGCCCTGGGAGAAAAATCTATTACGCTACTGCCATTTTGTTAAGTGTTTGCTCCTGCGATGTGACCCTGCCACTTTATCTGTTGGTTTTTATTTTCTGAGTGCATGTTGCCCATATGTTACTCTAATAGTTGCTATAATTCTTGAGCAATGGGGCTCGTATTTTACAGAGCTGAATTAAAAAGAATGCACTTTAATAAAAACCTGAGCAATACGCTAATGGCCTGACATTGATATATTTGCATAGAGATGAATTATACAAGCCTGCTTGACACGACTTTTAATAAATGATTGAGGAGGTTATTATAGGGATGCACTTCGGTGTGTGTTAACAGGTTATTTTAGTGCATCTGTAGCCAAAACTGGGAGCAATACAGTCCTGCATACAGTTGCAGGGTACTTTTTTGTCTCATATCTTGTGACATTTATTGGGACTGCTTCATCCCCATACTAAGGTTGCAAACTACATTTTATCAACGATTAGTAACGTTCACTGAAAATGGAATCGAGGAAATAAAAAAGAAATATGAAACCTCCCCCTCCCCCCAAACACTCCTACCCCCATTAGCCATCAAGGTAGTCAATAATGAGCGTCGGATACAGGGAGCCCTCACTTCGGAAGTCAGGCAGGAAAGAGGGCCGCTCTCCCGGGAACGCATGGCGAACTGCTGGTGAGCAGGGACGCGGAGAAACCACCCAGTGAGAAATTGTCAGCGGATGTGGATGACTCGGGAAGCAGTCCTCCCGGGTCTGCGAGCACGTGCCCCGAGCTCACACGTGCCCAGAGGTCCCAGAGCTTGCCCTTTCCGCGTCCAAGAGGATACATTCAAATACCTGTTTGCACCTGCATCCTTTTGTCCTGTTTGACTTTCTTTACCCAAGATGCAGTAATTAGTACCTAGTAAAATGTAAATAAACCACAAAAAGTTTATTCGTAACTGAAGGTGGCCTAACCTTCCCCCACCTGCCCCCGCCCCCCTCCTTAGAAAGGCAGTCAAACGCGCTGGTTTTCCCGGTTTCCGAGCGTGGGATGCGGACAGCGTGCGGCCCGCAGCGCCCAAGCTTTGTGCTCAGTGCACAGCGACAGAGCCCGCCCTACCATCCGCACCCGGCAGCCTCCTCCGGGGTCCGGGGCCTGGGTGCCAACCTTTGCCTCAGGCGCGCAAAGAGAGTGGAGGCGGAACGGTCCCACCAGGAGTCTAGTGGGGGCGGGGAGAGAACAAAGGTCGGGTAGAGGGGACGGAGGACTCCAGGGACTGCGGCACGCCCTGGCCGCCCCA